>JAJOOR010015656.1:0-17453 GCA_036250505.1 Solanum acaule | reverse complement strand
GTCACAGTATCCCAATTTTTTAGATGAGAAATGATCTATTGAAGGTACTATCTGACTACCCGTGCAACGGGCTATACGCTCCAAAAGTGTCCTCTTGATATTTAAGACAAGTGATATGTCCTTTGCCAGGAGGTACTCTTGTGCATAGCGAGATACAGATTTTTCCACCAGAAGAACATCTGGTTGGTGTACATCAATTTTGGCAACAGCCATCTTGAGATGATCCATTTCCTGAATAGCAATACACATCTATAAACACAAGATTCAAACACTATCGGTTTCAAATATAGGAAGACAAGGTTATTCATCAAAACCTGCTGCAACAAAGTATCAAAACTTGATAAGTGGTTAGAGACACGCTGGTATTCAAGAGCCCCTCCAAGGATTAATATGCGAGGCTTCTCTATTTTGGATGTCATTCGTCGATGAGCTACATTTTTCTTGCAGACAACTCCTTTCACCACCACACTATTTAAGGAGAAAAAGTTTCATATGAGAGGATACTATATTGGATGTGCGCAAGAACACAACAAATATGCTATAACATAAAGAGGTATAAAAGGTAGTGGATACAGAAGAAGAAGAATATGATTTCTATTCTTGACCAAGAACACAATCACGAGCAAAAGAAAGCTGCCATATGTATGTCATAAGTTGTTACCTTGCACAACTATATTTAGTTTACAGATCATTGGGGGGAAAGCACTATGTCAATAATATTGTCATTGCTTCGTACTTAGCAAAAAAGCACTTTGACCAAATTGCTTCATAAGGCAAGAAATACAGGTTCTGGAGAAGAAGCCAAGTATTGAATAGAATTATATAAGTGAGAGATTCAAGTATTTCAAAGTTCTTCAGAAATCACAGAAAACAAAAGTATTATGTGTGTATCAAATAGAATTGTATTAAAAAGAGACTAGTATTTCTAGTTTCCTTCAGAAATCAACACAAACTAAAGTACTGTGTGTGTGTGTTTGAGAGAGAGAGAGAGAGAACATGAAACCTCAACAAAGCTCCTGTTTTCCTATTTCAAAATTTTATGTAGCTGCTTATCCTAACTAGTAACATATGCGGCAAGGATCCAACACACAAGCTGAACAGGATTGTGGACAAAAATGGGGGGAAAATTGCTTACCTGTCACCACGACGTCCAGATGCTATACATTTCACCTTTACGTATCCCCCAGGGTCCATCCCTCCGCTCTTGCTAGTGTCTGGTTTCAAAAGTGTAGCAGCTTCCCATGATAGGGATGTAATAATCTCCAGCCAACTCTCTTTTTCGTCTTCCTCATCGACAAGGCCTTGAGCCTGCATAATCTGGGATACTAAAGCCCTGAAGTGGCCATCAACCACATTTTTCACAACCTTTTTCTGCTCCTCATTTGACCTATCCCTACTTCTATATTCACCACTTCCATAACTGCTTGACGACCGTAAACCTCCCCACTCTCCTGAAGCATCCCCATCGTCATCATCATCATTCATAAGTGATTCCTTTTCATCTTCTTCATCTTCTGGCTCAGGTGGAAGCCACAGAAGTCCATTGTTCTCAAAATCCACAGGTTCCACATTAATCTCTTCTGGAACATTTAGGGATGGAGGAACTTCACATTCATCAGAAATGTCCTGTTTTACAATCTGTTGGACTTCTTCAGAAGCCTGGGAATCAAAGCTATTGTGTAAGGAAGAGCTGCTCACACTTTTTTCATCAATAGCTTCTCCATCAGGGTGCTCTTTATGTGATCCATAGTCCTTTTTTATCTCATCATACTGAATGTGACTGTAGTAGTCATTAACCTGGGGAAAATGGCCCTGGGAATCTAACTGGTAAACACCATATTCATCTTCTTCATCATCACTCCTGCTTCCACAATGTAGCAACAAACAATTAACTGATACTGAAACATGTTCTTGGACACAAGTAGTAGGAACAGCATGTAACTACAAATGTAACGCAACTCACAAAGTAATTGGTTCGCTCAGGATAACTTTTCATACACAATCAAAGTGCTTTAAATAAACCTTACAGCAGCTGATACATATTCCTCTCAGACGTAATACTGTTCAAGATGTATGAAGACTTCCCTTTTTTGGTGTAAAGAGGAGGGCATAGAGGATGCTGGACAGATTTTTAGATTTTATAGGCTCTTTATAACTTAGCAGTAGTAAGCCTTGGTTGTTTATTTTGGTTTCTTCAATGTAAATCTTTTGGGGGTTGCCAGCATGCCCTTAAAGCTGAGGACTACAATTTTACCTTAGTCAAATATATGTATATATATATGCTCACCACATTATTATCAAGCTCCTAGTTATACAAACATATGTCAAGCAGCATGAATCTATCTATGTACGTAATAGAAGAGCCAGTCCAACAAGGAAAAGGTGCCAAAAATACTGCATGTTGTTCAAAAATGGGTAAACTAGTATAAGAGGAGAAATCATGTGATCTGCAATCAAAGAAGTTCTTTCTGACTTGGTTCAGCATCACAAATCATGTCAACTCACTCATAACACCACCACCACCCACAATCTTGCAACCCCGTTTATTTGGGGAAAGGTGGAATTGGCTAGTATTGAGTTGTGTGCCCATTTCATCTAAAAGCTTAAGATGTTGACATAGCATAATTTTATTTACTAAAATTATGTCTTCAACACACCCCCTCACATGCGGGCCAATTCCTTTTCTTGAGCTATGGAAATTCTTTTTAATATTGGGTGGCAGTGAGACTCGAACCTATGATTTTTTTCCCCTGAAAACATGATAAAAATTTTAAAAATGGACCTAGTCCCTCATTGGTTGTGTGAGGGTCCTTGGCCGCTCCACCCATTGCCTTAAAGGTTTTGGTTAGATGCTCAGATTCACATAGTATCAGAGCCAAACTTTGGTGAGCCTGTTTGCACTATCACTTTCTCTCGTCCTGTTTTATCGCTTGGAGCAATCCAGGACAAAGCCTCCTCTATGAGGTCTAAGGAAACACTGATAATGTAGCATACACAGACGCAGATTTAACCAGATCACCCTCTAACAGATGGTCCACATCGGTATATCATGGAGAGAAAGATAAGAATGATTGACTGAAGAAGAGGAGCAGAGAAAGAAGTTAAATTCCAAAGAAGAGAAAGAAATTAAATTTTAGAGAAGAGAAAAGGTTAAAGTCAATCAAATCCCAAACAATGTACCTTCACTCGGAAGGCTAAGCCATGTAAAAGGGTGTGTCTCCAACGTCGGTTTGTGGATCACAACTCACACACTAATTCTGTCAGGTGCTATTTTGTTCATGAAAACTTGATGTCGTGAAAAAAATTAAGAAGAAAGATGTGGTTGTAACATCTGGTGCAGACCCTGAGTACCGAGCTACATCCTTAGAGACACATGAATTTATTTGGTTGATTTCACACAAGTCCCTAAGAGGATTCAAACATGCAATCAATCATACTATTTAAGATACTATTGAAACTAGACTCACAAGTTCTTCTTCACTACTTAGTAAGAGATGTCCATAGTGTTTAAGGCAATCTACCCATTCACATTTGAAAACAAAGAAACTCATATATATATGCTACTTTACAAGCAAAAATCAATGACAAAATAATATCATGTTTGATTTCTTTTTCATTAACTGGTTGAAATTGAACTGATAAAATAGAAGATGTCGGATGAACCTTGTTGCGCAAAATGCATATTGGTTTAGAGAAGGGTCCAAAACTCCTGCATGAGCAAATTCAAAGCTCCCTCTAACTGATGCAAAATTCTGCCTGTCTAGAGAAGATTCTGTTACAGATGATTTGCACGGACTAAGTACACAAGAAGGTGGCACCGAAACAAAGGTAATATTACTGCTGTCCGCGGTTCCACTAGACTTGAAGCTGGTAAAACTAGTCGTTGCAGAAGGCGAAGAACTGATATGCAAGTTAGCAACCCGTGTTCCATTACTAACACTACAAACTAAACCTTGATCCCATTGCTTGTAACAGTAATTACATACCCTGATCTTTTCCCACTCCTCTTGTAGTGGCCTTGGATCACTATATATTGCAGGAATCCAATTAGACGTACACTTTGCACAAAAAACTCTTCCACAAAGACGACAATGATGCCTACGGTTAAACAATGTAAATTGTGAATCACACTCATAACATACCCTACATATATGATCGGGCATCCAAAAATCCCTCGATACATTTTCAGGTTCAGACCTCCAAGGGATCCATGATTTCAGTAACTTCAACAGATCAGAAAATGTCCTATTAGTAGCATCCATCAAATAAAATAGAGGCTTTTGCCTCTCATTGCTCTAAAAACCTCATTCACTAAACAAAACTCATAATCCAATCAACAAACTAAAGCCCCAAATCAACAAACTCTTTCACTAATACACTAAAATTGATGCTTTCACCAAATCCATACATTCCAACCAACTGGGCATAAAAATAGGATTCCTTTACACTCTCCTCTGAATCAAAAAACCTAATTTTTGATATCAAAACAGAAAAATAGAAACACCCAACAGCAAAAGATTGAAACTTTAACCTTTAATAATAAAGGGAACAAGTTTTCTTGCTTCTCCACAATCGAAATACATAAATATAACCCTGAAAAATGAAAAAATCAAGAAATCAAACAACATATCTGATTAAGATGAATTGGATTCGATATATCATAACCCTTATATAAAGATCAATCATTTTCGACAAAAATATACAAAGTGAATCGAAACATCAAACTTTTTTTTTTGAATATATAAATATGAATGTAACCTTTTTTTTGCAGAATCAAATTTTATGGGGTCAAATTATAGAACCAATTATTTTTTGACACGAAGATAAATATACCTCCTCTTGCGGAAGAGGGGCTCTGTACGTTAATTCAAACATGCAACTTTACTACTGTTTTTCTACTCTCTTTTTTTCAGATTTTGTCACTCAAATTTTTTTTATTTTGAGTTGCTTGGTACAAATGTATTTTTAAATATTATATTTTGTGAGTTTTTATACCTTATAATATTTAACCAACTCAACACCTTTTACACCTTTTTTGGATAGTTGTTACCTATTTTGGTGTATCATATTATTATATTATTAATTGTTAATTCAAAAGATTATCTTTAATTTGATTGTTATATAAATTTTATTGCATAACCCTTATATAAAGATCAATCATTTTCGACAAAAATATACAAAGTGAATCCAAACATCAAACTTTTTTTTTTTTGAATATATAAATATGAATGTAACCTTTTTTGCAGAATCAAATTTTATGGGGTCAAATTATAGAACCAATTATAAATTGACACGAAGATAAATAGACCTCCTTCTGCGGAAGAGGGGGCTCACTATGTTAATTCAAGCATGCAACTTTGCTGCTGTTTTTCAGATTTTGTCACTCAAAATTATTATTTTTATTTTGAGTTGCTTTGTACAAATGTATTTAAAATATTATATTTTGTGAGTTTTTCTACATTATAATATTTAACCAACTCAACACCTTTTACACCTTTTTTGGATGGTTGTTACCTATTTTGATGTATCGTATTATTATATCGTTAATTGTTAATTCAAAAGATTATTTTTAATTTGATTGTTATATAAATTTTGTTGTATCATATCTATATATTGTTATGACAGCTATACACGTGGTTACACTTTTTTTGGATAGTTGTTACCTATTTTTGTTATTATTTTATATTGTTAGTTTAAAAAATCATGTTTAATTGGGTTGTTACATAAATTTTAGTGTATTGTACCGTTTAAATCTATCATTAGAATGATGAAAAGTCTTAGTTTGTGTAACGATTGATTTGGTGTGATCGTATTGTTACATTGATTTTTTCTTCTTGTTTTATCTTTATCTATTGTTTAATAATTCTATTTTATTCTCTATTATAAATTTTTGTAGTAGTTTTATCTTGTATCCTACTTTTCTTGTATGTATATCCTTTGAAATTGTTGATATGTGACATTATGTAACGATAGAAAACAATATTATTTATCTAAATATTATATTTATTAAAATAATACAGGACTTTCTTCGATGGCAAGTTTTCTCTCGGTGAGGTTAACTGACATGCGTCGTCCATGGGGAAGAGAACTTGAATTCCATCCCTGAAAGCTCAAATGACACCAGAAACAGTGATGCACAGAGGCGGACCCACCCCTCTAGGTGGAGTGCGCGTGCATTTGATAATTTCAAAAAAAATCATATATATATATATATATATATTTTGAAAAACTAACAGAAATTAGAATATAATTAATAGTGTATCCATTAAAAGCATAAAAGTGTCATTATATTGTTGGTACAAACTAAAAGATCCACCCGCAAGATATAGTACAATAAATTTATACATCCATAAAAAAAAAAACAAGATTGTGCAGACTATGAAGATTAATATTATTGCTTCTTGGCTAATAAACAAATCCTCAAAACAAATGAGACTAAGAAAAATGCAGGATATATGTGCAAACACAATGAGTATACAATTATATATTAATTAAATTTTCTCCTAATTAGGTAATAAATGATGTATAGAATGAGGAAGTAGATTTTTTTATTTTTTTTTAATCAATTTTGAGCTCAGGGCTCATTTTATTGCATAAGAAAGACAAGAAACAGAAAAACGCAAATAAACAGGCTAATAGCCCAAAAAAAAAAAAAAAAACTTTGTCCACCTAGCCCAAAAGAAACTAAATCTCTTTCTATATTTAATCCCTATACTTTAAACACTTTCCTCTTTTTTGTTTCCTAATCCGCCTCCTCAAAACGTTCCGTCCCTTTGTGAAACTTGCATTTCTTCCTTGTAATTGAATGAGGAAGTAGATAGGTTCGACAAAGCATGAAAAGTAATTGATCAAATTTGCGACTAAATCCGACACTAGTGGAATAGGAGGAGTAATAAGAGACAAATATGGTAATTGGGTGGTAGGGTTCATGGGGAACATATATGAAGCAACAAAGATTATTTCTGAACTATTAGCGCTGCAAAAAAGGTTTAATTATTGCACTAACCTACAGCTTAACGCCACTTGAAATTAATGTAGACTGTTAGGATATTCTTCACTGTCTAGCAAATGATCATCCATCCTACTCTAATATTTTGGCTGATTGCAGGGAACTTCTACTTAAACTTGCAACCCGCCGATGCAGCATAAATATAGGAAAGAAAATCAAGTGGCAGATACCTTGGCTAAGGAGGGGTCTAGATTGAAGGAAGCTATCTCACTCGTACTTTGGATAGCTCCTTTGTTGATTGTTTCTAGTAGAATAGAAGCAGACAAAGTAGGAACTCTTTATATTAGGCTAAAAAAGTCATCTTCTACTATAGAAGGTATTAATGTGTATAATGTAATCCCAATCCCTTTCCCGAACGTTACTAGCCATACTTGGCCATTTACTTGTACTGATGCATATTAAATTATAATATATCATCTTGTTTAAAAAAAAAATAGGAGAGAACCAAGGTTGTTAAAGCTCAATTCTCTTCTTTTTTGTATAAAGTTTACTTTGTGACTAAAATGTTTGAGATTATTTGCCAAAAAAAAAGTAAATCTCTTCATATGTTTATTCCTAGTTTTACTATCTCTAGAATTTTTAATCAACTATAAATTGTTATTTAAAAATATTTTCTAAATTAGTTAGTTAAAAAAGATAAACTCTCGAAAAGCATTTTTTAAGAATATTTAAATATTAAAATTTCGTCAAACATGCCAACTTTTTCGTTCCAAACTAATAGCACAGAGCTGTCAATATGGGCTGGCCCACCCCATCCGGCCCATACAGGTTTTGAAATTTTACGGGTCAGGCCAGGCTAGCCCATTTTTGGAGTGGGCCAGAAAATGGTTGTCCCAGCCCACAAGTATGTGGGCTACGGGCTTTGCCGGCCAACCCTCTTCTCTTAAAAGTATTTTTTTATATTATTTTTTAAATTAAATTATAATTTAAAAATATTATCATAAATATCGACAAGACAATATTACATGGTGTTAGTGTTACTACTTGTTAATCAAATCCGCAAATAAAATTATTTTTATAATATTTATTACGTTTGATTTCAAGTAAAAGAATAAATTGCTGAATAGAAATATTAACTTAATTGTTTTCCAATGATCATAATAAAACACAAAAACTATGACAATATTCCATAGGCTACGACCTATGTAGTGATTCCCTAGAAATTTTAGGAAAATTTTACTTTATGTAGTACATATTTTATAAACACAATTTGTATTTAAATTGTAATATTTCAAACACTAAACAGATTTTGAGTTTAGACTCAAATTATTTTTAATACTCTATTTTATTTTTATTTTTTAAATAATTTTTATTTGGCCCACGGCCCGGCCCTATTTATATTTCTCAATCCCCAAAATCGGCAGGCTTATTCAGGCCGAGCTAAAAAGCTCTTTTCTTAAATGGACTCCAAAAATCGTAGCCCAACCCTATCAAATCATGGGTTAGGCCAGGCCGGCCCAACGGACCTAGCCCATATTGACGGCTCTATAATAGCATGTGTTAACCTAGTGGTTAGAAGGTCAAAAATATATTTTTTGTTTCTTTTTTTTTACTATTAATTATTTTTATAAAGAAAATCACTTTTTTTTTTGAAAAATTAAAATGTATGACCAACAGTAAAACTATTTTTAAACAGAAACAGAAGCAAAAAAAATTTGCTACTTAAATAAAGCAAAGCAAGGTGCAGTATTATTATTTTTCGAGAAAAAAGTACCCATACCAGTTATACATATTTATTCATATATCTCTTATTAATTAATTAACATATTTCATAAGTTTGGTTAAGTTTCATTTAAAAAATTTATCCTTCACTTTTACACAAGAAATTCTTTATTTTATTTTACGTTTTATATATTATTATTTTATGTTTTAATTTATGAAATATTTTTTTAATTATTTGACTTAATTTTTAAATTATAATTGAATCATCATGTTAATATTATATCAATATTTAATACTTCAATACTATTGATTGAAAATTTGTATTATATACTTTTAATTAAAAAAACTAACTAATTTTTTTATATTAGATATTTAAAATAATTTCTCTCTATAAAAATCTTAATATTAAAAGTACATTGATAATTATTATTTTTTGTAATTTAACTCTTAAAAGCAGTCTTTAAAAAAATTAATTAACAAGGGAAGAGATTGTCCTTTTGTATGCGGTGGCATTTGAGAGGATGAAATTGTCATCCGGCGGCTAGCCACCTCCGGTGGTGGGCCCTTAGTTGTCCTTCTCAGAGTTTCATATACCTTCAGTCTCTTACACAGAACCTAAGAATACCGATCATATAATGCCTAAAGTTATATCGTTTGCAAATGCAACTCTACGCCCTACAGTGCAGGTCAAATCAAATGATTCACTTAGAAAAGAAATCACTATGATAGAAGGAATCCCTCAAATCACTTGGACAAAAGAAGAAGTGAATATAATGAACAAAATTGAGGATCTTCAATTTGCAGTGATCGGAAAATTCACCTTTGACTGGGCAGATTTGGATGAATTGAGGAAAATCATTCCTCAACAATGCGGTTTAAAATGAGGTTGCAAGATTGGATTGTTTCGTAGCAAGCACATTCTTATACGATTATCATAGCAACAAGACTTTGTAAACCTAGTTTCAAAGGGAGCCTTTTACATTACGTGTAGAGATGGATACTCCTACCTTATGCGTACTTTGATATATGATTCTAGGTTTAAAGTCAATGAAGAAACCATTATGGCAATGGCGTGAATTTCTTTTCCCAATCTCCTGCCTACCTTTTTTGTCAAAGAATGCTTATTAGCTTTAGCTTCGGCAGTGGGTAAGCCTATCCAATTAGATCAAGCCACGATTAACAAAACTAGGTCGAGCTGCGCGAGAGTGAAGGTGTTGGTCGATCTAAAAGGAAATTTCTCAAAGAGTATACACATAAAGATTGAGAATAAGGTTACCAGTGAAGTGAGAATGAATGTAGTCGAGATTCAATATGATTATGTTCCTTCGTATTGTTCTGATTGTAAAATGCAAGAGCATAATAAGGATAATTGTAGAGTCCTCTTGCAATCAAAGGGCAAGGAAAGTACAGTAGTCAACTAGTACACAGAGGAAAATTGCATTTTAAAGGAGAAAATGATGCAGCAGGTTCCAAAACTTCAAAAAGGTAGAGCTAGAATTCATTCTAGTGGGAAAGTAGTTGGTGACTCGGGCCGCTGGAATGTTGTTAAAGATAAAAGGTGCATTGGCAGTAGTAATGAGCAACCCCTACCTACTTTGACAAACAAATTTCAAGATTTAGCAAACGAGGAATACATGTAGGCTGCTTATAATAGTACAGAAAACAACACAAAAAGTAATAATTGTAGTGTTGAGGTTAATGATGTGACTCAACAAAAAGAACACGAATCAGCTAAGGAATGGGTGACCAAGTCCTTTGGAAAAGTATTGAGAGAGCGAAAATCTCCAAATAGGGGTAATTCAAGTCAGGAAAAACAAGACACAACAAAGGTTTATGATCATGTCCAATATAAGCATGAACAACACAAAGGTGATGAAGATGATAAGGATATAGAGAAAAATGAGAAGCAGAAACAAAATCTAATTGATGAGACAAAAATGGCTCCTGTGGTAGTAGATCAAGCAACTACATCAGACCCCAAAAAAAAATCAACCTACACAACAGCATGTAAGTGAGAATTATGAGGCAGCGACTAGTGGAGAAATAATAGAAAGCAAAAAGAATGTTCAACAATTCAGATGTGATGATGAAAATAGCAATAATATAGCAATTATTATAGTTCCCACGACAATTCAAGCAAAGGAGTCGTTAGTGGCGATGGTGCACTCTATTTCTCCTAACTTAACATTACATGATATACTCATTCACAAGGCAGTAGAGACCGATACTGATGATTCCAAGGAGGAAAAATCTACAGATTTATCAATTTTTAAAGAGGAGAAAATTTTTAAAGATGCAGATCTCTCTCCTAGGGTGATGAAAGTAGTAAAGACTACTAGAAATGGCAAGAAACAGGGTAATGTGAGTCTGCACAATCAAGTAGAGTTCAACCAAAGAGACACGCTAGTTCCCTAAAATCAAATAGTCAATGAAAACCTTGATATGAAATATTAGGTCAATAAGGTCACATAACTCATTCCAAAGAGTGCAGATGTTAAACAATCATCATAAGTTTGCTTTTGTGGCCTTGATAGAGCCTTTCTATTCGATTAATCACATCAACATATATCAAAGAAGATTGAGAATGTCTGGTGGTACTCATAACAGTAATGGAAATGTATGGTTTTTTTTTCAAATCATGGCTACAAAGCTACTGTTGAGAACAGATCAGAGCAACAACTCACTATTTTATTGCAAAATCAGTCCCTATCAATTAGTTTTTATGTTACTATGTGTATTCTAAGTGTGATAGTACACAAAGGTTGGAGCTATGGGAGGAACTCTATTTTATTTCTAATAGGATGGATAGACCATAGATTATAGGAGGTGATTTTAATGTGAAGCTGAATTCTGAGGGAAAAAAGGAGAACTTCATGTGGTGGATGCAGACTATGAAGATTTCAAGAATTGTATTGAATCTTGTGACTGGTTCAAGTGCAGTTTAAAGGAAGTCCATTTACGTGGTAGAATGGAAGGGCAAAGAAGTATTGCATCTTTGAAGGCTTGATAGAACATTGATCAATTCTGATTGTCAGAATTGTTTTTCACACATTGAAGTTGAACATTTATCAAGGACTGGATCTGATCACCCCCCTATGATTCTCACTTGTGATGATAGGTGTATTAATTATAAGAAACATTTTAAGTTTCTTAATTTCTGGACAAATCATGACTCTTTTTAAGGAGGTTGTTCGATTGAATTAGGATGATTCAACATCTGACAATTCTTTTTAAGACTTCAAGATAAAGATCAAGAAGATAAAAAGGGCTCTCACTATGTGGAGTAAAGAAACGTTTGGTGACATTTTTCAGCAACTTATCATAAGGGAAGAGATAGCTAAAATTAAGGAGAAGTTGTTTGCAGAGTTTTCTACTTGTGAGAACATAGTTATTATGCAAAGAGCCAAAGTGGAGTATAACAAGTACCTTCATTTTGAAGAAATTTTTGAACAACAGAAAGCTAGATATGAGTGGTTTGAAAATGGAGAGAGAAACACAAAATTTTTTCATAGCGTGGTGAAAGGGAGAAGACAAAAGATGAAAGTGAACAGGATTCGAGATTCTCAGGGGGGTTGGTTAGAAGAAAAAAAAGATATTGTTGCGGGGGATATTGACCATTTTTAGAAACAGTTTCATCAAGAAAGAGATGCCACATCTTTTTCTCTTTTATCTCATATCCCGAAGGTGTCTCTGATGATGATAATGCAGTTTTAGGAGTAATTCCAGTTTTCAGGTTAAATGGAGATAGCGGTTATGGTCCTGATGGGTTGTCGGGTATATTCTTTCAAGAATGTCTGGATATAGTAAGGTCTGACATTATCAGAAAGGTAAAAGACTTCTTTGCTGGTAGCACTCTCCCAAAATCCATTGCTCACACCAATCTAGTTCTCATACCAAAAAAGAGAATGTTGAAACTTTCTCCAATATGAGACCTATTAGTCTGAGTAACTTTGTTAACAAAGACCTATCTAGGATTATCCATGATAGACTTGAGGTTATTATTCCTAAGTTGATTTCTGCTAATCATACTACTTTTGTTAAAGGGAGAAGTATGGACGTGTTCGCGTATGCATCTATTTTTCTCAATAAAGCATGTTCCCAAAGATGATTTTCCGCTGTATAAGGTTCGAAATGGTGAATTGTTTACAGAAAATATTATTCTAACTCAGGAGTTGGTTACAAATATATCCAAAAGAGGAAAACCTGGTAATGTAGTGTTAAAGTTAGACATGCCTAAAGCTTATGACAACATATGGTGGTTTTTTCTGATGAAAGTATTAAGGAAGATGAGTTTTTCTTCAAACTTTGTAGACTTGATATGAAGGTTAATCTCTAATAATTACTACTCAGTTCTTCTCAATGGGCAATCCCACAAGTTTTTTCATTCTACCAGAGGAGTGAAACAAGGAGATTTTTTGTCTCCAGCTTTTTTCATCTTATCATCAGAGGCTCTTTCAAGAGCCCTTAAGGCTTTGTTTGATGATCCTCAATATATTGGGTATGAGATGTCAAAGTGGAGTCTTAATCTCAATCACTTAGCATATGCAGATGGTACTGTTATTTTTGTTTCTTCTAATGAATATTATTCTTTTTTTAAAGATCATAACTATTTTATAGGAATATGAGAAGTAATCTGGTCAGAGGGTGAATAAAGAGAAGAGTTTTTACTATTTATATCAAAGTGTTGTTGCATGAATTCCTTATCAGGTGGAACAGAGTACAGAGATGGTTAGGGGCTACTTCCCAATGAAATACTTAGGTTTTCCAATTACTCATGATAGGAAGAGGGAAAACATTATGCAGAACTGATTGACTGAGTAAAAGGAAAACTTCAAGCATAGAAAGGAAAAATGCTCTCATACGGTGGTAAAGACATTCTTCTTTCTAGTGTCCTTCAAAGTATTTCTATCTATACTTTATCTTATATTGCTCCACTTAAGTGTGTTATTAGGGAATTGCATAGGATCTTTGCAAAGTTCTTTAGGAGTAATATTGAATCAGGAAAAAGTAAGCATTGGTCTGGCTAAAGGTCTGTCTCCCAAAATAGGAAGGGGGTCTTGGATTCAGGTCCCTTTTTTATGTTGCTCAGGTTTTGTATGCTAAACTGTGGTGGAGATTTAGGACACAAAACAATCTGTGATCCAATTTTCTATGGAATAAATATTACAAGAAATAAATTTCTACACTGGTTCTATGAAAAGGGGGCTCTTAGGTTTGGAAACAAATGTTAGAGAACATGGACAATATTGAAAACCACTTATGGTGGGAGCCTAGGGGTGGTACTGCTACAATTTGGCATGACAATTGGTCCAATCTTGGACCTTTGCATATGCATCAGTCAGAAACTCATACATGCCATCCTATGAGAGACATAATGAAGTTTTTATCTGAGAAAGGTTGGGACTTTGAAGATCTTCAGGAGAATGTACCGAATAGGTGGTAGAGCATATCAGGCTTATTATGATGCATATTCGATTAGTTAATCAAGGAGATAAACTTTGGTGGACCAAAACTAATATAAGTTTTTTCACTGTGAAGAGTGCATGGGACCTTTTAAGATAGAAAGAAAGTACTAATAATGATTTGAAGATGTTATGGGTGAAAGGTTTACCTTTCAAGTTCTCTTTCTTAGTTTGGAGAATCTGGCAAGGTAAAGTCCCTGTAGCTAACTTAATGCATTCTTGGAATTCTCATATTTCTCAATTTTACAGATGTTGTTCTATTCCTGAGGTTGAGACAACAGATCATCTATTCTTAAAGGGTGAAGTAGCTGAGGAAATTTGGAATCATTATGCCAGAGCAACAGGTATATTAGGCACAATGCTAAATTTGAAGCAAACTATAAGAAGATGGTGAGAGACAGATTGCCATTCTAGAATTAAGGTGGCATTTCAAGTTTTACCTTTGATTATTTTGTGGTTCATATGGAAAAGAAAAAATACCATCCTACATGGTGGATCTTACTTTGTGGGGAAGACTATTTGGGAAATTAATATCACTATTGATGAAGATTAGATTTCATATGGTTGCTAAGAGCAATAAATGAGATCACATGATTGAATCTATAGAGCTAATTTTAGTTTCAAAATCGTAAGATGGTTTCCTCCACCTATTAACTGGGTGAAATGTAATACGATGAAGCATCTAGGGATAATCCTGGACTCAGCTCAACAACTTTCTGCATAAGAGATCATCTAGGTAATCTGGTGGTTGCAAAAGGGTTCAAACTACAAGATTCTACAAATCTGGTGACTGAAGCTAGGGCTATTAGAGAAGGCTTAATGTTTTGTATGGAAAATATGATTGAGCAGGTCATTATAGAATCTGATTCTATGGCTATGGTTCAAATTTTGGAAGGAAGGTGGGATACTCTGTTGAGTATGGCTTTGGAGGTGAATAAGATTAATGTGTTGAGGAGACATTTATCAATAAGAGTACAATATTCAGCTTGTTAGTATGACGGGAGATGAGATCGATTTGTATCCTCTCTAACAATTTTTCGTATAGCTGATGAAGATAGAGCTTCAATGAAGTCAACTTGGTAAACGGTGAAGACAACCGCAGCTCCGACGTGTGGAATCTCCGATGGGTCCGTTCCACTGCCAAGTTTCTGGCAGATGACTCTTCTTTTCTTAATAGGTTCTTCTATCCTTTTTGTTGTTTTTAATTTTTGTCTTTGTTTGTTCTTGTCTTGGGCCAACTTTTGGACCAGGATAGTTGTGCAATTTTTTTCAAAAAAATAATATAAAGGGGCATCTTGCCCCTACCCTTTAAATTAAAAAAATAAAAATTAATCAAACACAATTAGAGCTGTCAAAACGGGCTTGGCCCGCTAGGTCGGCCCAACCCAACTCTTTGAATTAAATGGGGTTGAGCTTAATTTTTTTAGCTCATTTAGGAACGAAACTTTTTAGCCCAGCCTCATTAGACCCGCTTGCCTCGTAGGCCCAACCCGCAAGCCTCAGAGGCCAGCCTGTGGGCTGTGAATTTTTAAAATATTTATTATATATATTTTATGTAGTGTTTTATTTGTTAAGATTTTGTCAATAAATATTTTTAAAATATCAATATAAAATCAAGTCTAACTTCTTTACATATCTTTTACATATTAGGGCCATTATCCCACTAAATTTTCTTATTAGCCCAAGCCCATTACTCCATTATAACTATGAATCATTGACCTCTTCTACTTTTGTTTTTATGCCTAATTTTCCACTTCTCCTTTATTGTAAAATAGTGATCATGTAATGTTTTTTGCTCGGATGAATCTTATGAATGTTGTATCTTCGCTATTATGTTTTTGTTTTGTAAATATTCACTGAAGTATGTGTAATTCATGAATAAATTTTTGTATGTATTGATGTCGTATTCATCAGACATCAACGTTTGTACTCTTTCTAAGAGGGCAATGTTGTCCAGTTTTTGGTTGGAAAATTCACCCTACATATCTATTTAAGCCTTAATATTACAGCCTTTAGATGTACTTTTTTTATATTACTACTTATAACAGTTTAATTACAAGTATTAACAGATTAGTTTTAATCTATAATTTAATTTATTAATTAGTTATTATTTTTATAATTACCTTACAATTAATAAGTAAGAGAAATAAGATAATCAATTGTCATTATCTCTTACACCATTTTAGGGATAGCATTAATAGAGAATCAATTGCCATTATCTCTTGCACCATTTTAGAGAAAAAAAAATCAGTTTTCACACCCCCACCCCCACGTTCCTCTTTTACATAGAACTATTTTTTTCTCTCTCACCATCTTCAACGTTCGTCTTCTTCATTAAAAAAAAGATCAGCAGAACTCACGATTGAGCCCCTTGGATGTGGAAGGAAAAAAATAAGATAACATACTTTCCTTTCTGTATGAATTTTTTGTTATGTTTGATAATTGGAAGAAGCGAATGCTTACTTGTACCCCACTAGAAGTGGATCTGTATTTGTTTTAAAATTAGCACATGTTTTAAAAATTATATGTGCAGGAAAGAATGTCAGATATGAATTCTGATTTTTTCTTTATATTCTTTTGTTCTCTCTATCAACTCTTTTGTTGTCGGTAGCAAGCAGCTCGAGGAGAGGCGTTGGCCAAGGTTTCTGCTCTGAACTAGAGATAAGTGATGCAATGCCAACAAATAATGAAATTTCGGTAAAAGATGCTTCTTTTCAGTCGAAGATTAGTCAAGCAAAGAAAACAGTTAGCCATGCAAATCAAAAGGGAAAAAAGGGAAGGTGAAAATTGTAGAAGCGACTCATTCTGTTTTGGATTCGGATTCAGATTTCGTAAGTGATATTAAAAAGAAAAAAAAAGAAAAAAGTAACAAATGTCGAAATTGGTCAAGTCTTCAAAACCAATCAACAAGAAGAACAACAAAGAAAGAGGACTCAGAAATCCCAATTTCAAATAAATGCAAAAAAGTGGTTAGGATAAGTATTTTATTTAATTTATTTTTGAATTATTCAATTTAGTATTTTTTGTGTTAAAAATATTGTATTATGATTATTGTTGTTACGAAACTTATATTGATGTGAAAACTGTACGAATTTTGAATAATATTTGTATGAACATGACATTAATATATGATATATGAATATTGTATGAAATGTGATGGAATGTTGGTATTCAACTGGTATGAAGTGTTATTTGATATTGGTATGAAATTGGTTTGATATCAGTTGCCCAATTAGTTGATTTTAGTGTCGTTTGTTAAATGTCACAGTGCACATGAAATTTGGTATGATGTTTGAATAATATTGGTGTGAATTTTTTTT
>JAJOOR010015655.1:0-29190 GCA_036250505.1 Solanum acaule | reverse complement strand
TATAAATAATTTTTTTTATCTATAAATAAAATAAAATTATATATATAATATTTACAAAATTTTACATGCCCAAATTTGAAATAAAATATATAAACATTAAAATCTATAAACTAACTAAAAATATATTAACAAAGTAGATTATAAATAATAGGATAACTTTTTGAAATTTTGGGAAGTGTAAAAGTTACTTTTTAGAAAGTTGAAAAAGTGGGGCCCGGCGTGTGTTGAACAAAACTTTCAACCTATTTGGTTTATATTGCCACGTAAGTCGAAAAGTGGTAAAAAATTAATTAAAAAATAAGTTCGAGGGGGGGGGGGGGTAATAGGACCTTAGTAAATGTTAGGTGTGTCTCAGGGATTTTGGGCATAGGCTGGGGGGTACTTATGCATTTTCCCTTTTCTAATTATTTTAGTGTTTCATATAAATTGAAATTGAATGTTTGAAACAAATAAATTTAGCCATATTTTGAGGGACTTAATAACGGTAGCGTATTTGGGGGGATGTAATTAAATTTTCAATTTCTAATCCCTTACTTCACGCAACAAACTGATAATCATACATCAAATATAATGTATCACACGGCGTAATGATGTATCCGATTCTTATTAAAAAGATGGGATTTTTGTAATTTATGAAAGAGTAGGGATATGAGGTAATTTATGTTTTACACTATGTGGTTTGCATAATTTTTACTTTAATATTTAAATTGGGCCTATGTAGACAAACTATTAGTCATAACTTAATGTAAGTGTAGTGTAATATTATTTTGGTTTTTCGATTCAACCAAATTAAAATAGTTAAAAATCGAAAACTGAACCGAATAACTGAAATTCTAGAATTAATAACCGAAACCAACCGAACAAATCGAAAAACCGTAACCGAAATTAAAAAAAAATTGGTTCGGTCGGTTTTTTTTAGTTTGAATCGTAATATGCTCAGCCATATCCACAACCTCTATCATAGCCTCTGTCTTTTGAGTGAACACTATGTGAACATTTTGTGGTAACCTACTCATTGCAATAGCTCACAAATCACACGAGATATAAACCGCACTAGGCAAACCCTATGCAACGAGGTCATAGCTGAGTAGCAAATGAAGGTTGGATTCGATCTGGTAGATGTCCCACATGGGAGACCCACCTCCCAACCACTCAACCATGCCCTTGCGGTCCCTACTAGTGATGTTTCTCATTAAGACAAATCACTTCCAGTCTTCGAGTCCCAACCTAGTTTTGCTCGGCCATATAAATCCTATTGTATTATTCTGCTCCATTTCAATCCAAAACTAAATAACTATCTTTAAGGTCATTTTGGGGTTCTGTAAAGTTGGAGGTTCTCTAAATTTAAAATTATATAGTTATCTATCTGGATGTAAAAGAAGTCGGTATTCACAGTTTTTTTTATTTGCCTCTGCTCGGAGAAGCAAGAAGTGAGCTCATGAACAAGACTTAATCATCAATCCGTTGCATCAGACACCAATAAGAAAGAGAGATTAGTTGCTTAAATGTGATGGTTTTGGGTTTGGAGAAATAGAAATTGTGAAAGATTAGCATATTATATTATAGGAGATGGTAGGACGAGTGCTACAAATACTTGTCTTGGGAATATCAACAAATAAATACATGTTAATTAATCCTACGCGTAACAAGTTAATTTATACTTTAACTTAATTAAGTTTACGGCTCCAAGTATGTACCCCACATTATTTTTTTCTGAAAAAGAAAACATTATACTTTCTTCAATTTAAGAAAATGAGTGTCCTGTTTTTATTTTTTTCATCCAGAGTAAAATAGAATATATTCGTTTCAATGGACAAATGACTCGTTCCACGTTTCTCTGTTTAATGGCCAACCACATTGTCAAATATTTGCTACTCTACTTTTTAGTAATAAATATGAACCTTTTATTTAAGTAAAATATATTGATATTAGAGTAAATTTCTCAAATGGTGGAACACATAACATGGTGACATTGTTGTTAATGTTCCAATGGTCGCATTTGAATCAACTACACCTCAATCCCAATCTAGTTTTTCTCAGCTATATGAATCCTTCAATCTTTAAAACTAAATTTACGCTTACACGTGTATTTGGATGTACAAAGTCTTTAAAAAGTTCTATTCAAGCACTTTCACAAATTTATCCTCACAATAGGGGTTATAAGATTGAAACATACACATTGATCCATGACAAATTACAAGTTGTGAAAAAAAATATATTCAGCAAGTTACAGAAATAAAAAGGAGCCGTTGGATGGGAAGATTGGACTCTGGTTTGGGCAATACTCACCTCTTGAACGAGTATGGAGTTGAGTTAGACCAAATGTTCATTTCTTTACCATCCACAAAGTGTTAATGGTTATTTATACGAATTTGTTACCCCGAGTCGGAGACTATCACATCCAGTGTTTTCTTCTATTTCTTTTTTTATGTTCGCAGTTGAAGCCTTAAGTGAATCAGTGCACTCAAACAGTACAATAAGTCGCAGTGTTGGAATATCGGCAAAGCTAATAGGGATCTCCTTGAAGTAGTGACATTCTCTTACAACTAACTTCTCAAGCACAGGAAAGGATTCCTCTGAAGCTTTCCATTCTTCCATTCTCATAAAGTTTAATGCCAAGTATTTGAGTGCAGGGAACTCCACATTTGTGACATCCCAGCAATGGTACTTTATTTCCCCCCAAGGAAATCCTCCCTTTAATGTGAGACTCTCAAGCTTCTTCAATCTTGCAATGTTTAAAGTCATTTCTTTTGTTAGGAAACAACCACCAATGCACAAATGCCTAATATTTGAAGGGAAGACAAAGTAGCTCTCCCAACCAACTGAATCCAATAATCCCTGAGGGCTTATAACCAGATTAAGAGATTGAAGCCGAATATGAACTTCCACTGAGGGAAACAAAGGACAACTAGGTAAAGCTTCAATACGGAGGCAGCTGAGTTCTTCAATATTTGGAAACCTCCACCAGAACCTTGGGGTACTATCATCCATGTGTATAACATGAGTGCGGAATGTCTTCAAGTTCTCTAGCATAGTTGTAGGAGATTCTTCAAAAAATGCTCGATCATTCTCTTCCCATACCAAGGACAAATTGTATATATCCACATGTCTTAGCTTTCTCATTTTCAAGATAGCTGCAAGCAATGTTCTTAGAGAGTTAGATGAATGAACTACTAGAGTTTGAAGATCAAGCAGGTGAGATATCCACTTGAAATCAAATTCTTGGACAGAAATCGAAAGGTATCTCAAGTGAGTTAGTGATTGTACTGCACTAGGCCAAGAACTTGGAAGCTTTGCATATGGAAAATGCAACACCCGAACAAGTCTTAGTTTAACAAGTAAGGGTAAAGGATTTGATCTGTTCCATGGGTTGAATCTTGGATGAGCAATGAACTCCAATGACGACATGGGACATTCACCAAAACACTGTGTTTTGTTGGACTCGAGCATTGGAATCTTACCAACTGATAACCAGAATGATCTAATTGTTTAACAAGATCAGTATGGATATAAATGCTTAACCGTGGTTCCTTGGAATACAAATGTTGATATGGATTGTATGGCACTATGAGTTGCATAAATTTTTCTTCGGTTAGTTTTCTCAAGCAAAACTCACGCACTACATCATGTAGCATGCAGTATTTTATGTTAACATTAGAACTCCAATGAAAGACCATTACTAGGCTTCTGTTAAGTAGATCCTTCCAACACATTCTAGATGCTTCCTCCATATTCTCTCTGTCTACATTTAGTACAAACTCTTCAGCCATCCACCACATCATCAAATTCGATACTGGAATCTCAGTCTTCCGGAAACAATGCCATGTAAAGAAGACAAGACTTTAAGTGACCTTCTAAATGGTCATAACTTGACTGTATCACCTTCATGCTCTGCTCTCCTAAAACATAAGAACTTAAATCATTTGCAACCTTCAGCCACAAGCTGGGCGCCTCCCTATCCTTTTCCCCAATAATTCGGCCAGCAACTAGGACAATGGCAAGAGGCAATCCCTTACAATGTTGAGCAACTTGTAGCGTTGCTCCTAACAGACTCGGTGGACAAGTCTCTCCTCGAAATACTTTTTTCAGCAATAATTCCCAACTCTCAGCCCGTGTTAGAAATCTAAGAGGATAAGGATTAATATGGTGCTGAAGATGCTTAGCCACTTGTTCAATTCGAGTTGTTACCATTACCCTGCTTCCATTTTCACCCTTAGGGAAACATAAACCCAAATCTTCCCACACCTTGACATCCCAAATATCATCTAATACAATGAGGTATCTCCAGCCTATTAAATTCTTGCGCAACTTGTCAGCTATGTCATTACCCTCATTGATTTCGCTCTTATCACGTCTTGCTTGCTTAAAAATCTCAGCCAACAACTTCTGCCTATTATATGCTTGTGAAACAGAACACCATACTTTAACATCAAAGTGATTAACAATAGAGGGATTGTTGTACACTTTCATGACCAAAGTTGTTTTGCCTAGCCCCGGCATTCCAAAGATTGATATAACATCAAGCTCCTTTGTTCCTCGTGTCAATTTGTGCATTATATGTTCTGCATCTTCTTTAAAAATTAAAGCCCACAACTTCCTCATCAATTGATGGAAGACTACGTTGCACGGAAGGCCCTGTAATAGATTGAGTTCCTTTTGCACAAGTCTCAATAACATCCATGTCAATTGATGGAAGACTACGTTGGACGGAAGTCTCAACAACATCCATGTCAATTGGCTTGGTGTGAAAACTACAATTTAACTGCCCTGAAGTTAATTGCTCTGTCGCTTTTCATAAAAGAAATGAAAACAAACATTAACAATCTTCATAATTTAGAGAAACTAAAAATGTAAATGAAGTCTGATAGAGATCAGGATATTTTAAATCAGTTTGAGGAAATAAGTGTTTTTGACATTGCTTCTGGAAAGGTAACAAAGTGGTTCAACAGTTACCCAAAAGACAGGGACGGATAAAGAGTATCACACTCAGATTCATTTGAACCTAATACTTTCATGAAATTATACGTAAACTTAAAAAAAGTACAACAAATTAATACTAGTATTTATGATACATAGTATGCATTGATTTACCCATCATTTATCTTGCGATGATATATACCAAACGCAAAGGGAACTTGCTTAATTTTGAAAAAAACATTTCACATTGTTGAAATAGTTTTTTAGCACAGTCATGTCCAACATGCACTCAAACATTACTTGTATTTTTTCATAAATAAGTATAACATATATTGTTATAATGTCCATTGTTCTCCTACAGTAGCATATCTCATGCCCAATCCATCAAAATTTGGACGAATCTAAGTAAATTTTGGCTAAATTTGTCACCCTTAAACATGAATAGATTTGATATCCACTAGCAGCTCGAGGGTAGCCAGAGATAACTCACCAGAAAATATTAAAGCATGGAAAGCATCCCGTATTATAGTTAGTGTCCGAGTCAGGATTGATTTTGAAGTTAAATAAAAATAGAAATCTAAAATATACACAACAGAAGAGAAATAGCATTAAAGCAAAAAATAATAATCTGACCTTTCGCTATTAAAAGTTGCTCCAATATAAGTATCGAACGCCAATAAAAAGAGAGTTACAACACATAAATTAGTTGCTTCAAGCTTGCTTTAATGTGATGGTTTTGAGTTTGGAAAAATAGAAATTGTGAAAGATTAGCATATAATAGGAGTGGTAGGACGAGTGATACAAATAATTGTCTTGGGAATATCAACAAGAAAAAGAATAAATACATGTTATTTAATCCCACGCGTTAACAAGTTAATTTATACTCCCTCAATCCCTAATTACTTATTCACTTTTGAATTGACACACCTATTAAGAAAACAATAATTGATATAATGACTTTACCATTTTACCCTTATTAATTATGAAGTGGGTGAATTAAAAATTTAAGTTTTTCAAAAAGTTCTACCTTTTTCAAAGTAATTAATTGAGGGTATAATAGGTAAAAAAAATTGTCCCTTCTTGATTTGCCAAAATGAATAAGTAATTAGGGACAACTAAAAAAGAAAAAGTGGACAAGTAATTAGGAACTGAGGAGTACTTAACTCCCTTTGTCTATTTAGGGCATAAGAATGGTTTGAGGCAAAATTAAATGGGTAAATAATGTAATTTTTCTCCTTAGTTTTGCTTATAGTATGAAAGTCTATGTCATTTTAGTCTTTTTTTGTATGTTGTTTAGTTTATCCTCATTCTACTTGTTCTCTATCAAATTAGGTCCCCTTGTACCCCTCTGCTTTTGTAATTTTTTGGATGTTGTAGACATGGTAGGAGTTAAACCAAACCACACACCGTGATAATGGCTTAAATTTTAATTCTTATTTTTATAAAAAGAATGGGAAAGTAATTAAAACCAAACAATTGTTTGGTAACTTGGAATGCATCTTTTTGGAATATAGTATAGTGTATTGTACTACTATAGATAATACCAAGGAATGGAAAATTGTCACAATTCGATTTTTTTTTTTAATTTATAAAATAGATGCGAATGTGAACAATAAGTAACTATCAAATTGTCACAATTCGAATTTATACATATATAAAATAGATGCGATCATGCGAATGTGAACAATAAGTAACTATCTCTCATCTCTTTCTTGTATTTTTTCTAAATTAATAAATAGAGTAAAAAAAGAATTAAAATATTTCGTGCTTAACTAGGCATGCATTAGGAGTACTAAGTTGCGGATTAAATACTGCTGACATTAATTATTAAATAAAACATTCTACTTTATTTCCAACGTAACAACTCGTTCACTGAGCTTTTCATCCCTGTAAAAGGTTAAAACTCCTTTTGTCTATTTGATTAGTGATAGAGTGACAATTTATATGAACAAAGAATCATGATTCAAGGCTAAAATTGGTGTTGAGTTACATCTGGAGCCTAAAGGGCAAAAAAAAATTGATAAAAATTCTAAAAGGGCATATCAAAAAAAAATTTAACCAAAGGGGCAAAATTGCTAGTGGGGTAGCGATTTTGTTTTGACGCCGTTACTCCGTTAAACAATTAAAATTGCTGACCTACCAGTGATTTTGTCCAAATTTTTTTTTCCATTTTTTAAAAGAAAATCGCTGCCCGTGCAGCGTTTTTGGGGAATTTTTTTTTTTAAAAAAAAACAAAATCGCTGCAATGGCAGTGTTTTTTTTTTTAAAAAAATTAAAATTAAAATTATATTAAAAATCACTCCACAAGTAGCGATTTTAGTAAAAAATCTCTCCACAAGTAGCGATTTTAGTAAAAAAATCGCTCCACAAGTAGCAATTTTAGTAAAAAATCGCTGCCTTGGTAGCAATTTTGGCGGAATGTAAGTTATAATTAATTTTAATTGCTGCAATAACAGTGGGAATATATTAGTTAGTGTTATACCCCATTTTAACCGGGTCAAAATAGTGTACAATATTTTGGAGATTTCTAAAGTTAATTGACTAATTTAAGAAGTCGCCACCTAATTATTACTGTGAATTAGGACACCTAAATTGATTAAAGTTATGTTCTAAAGTTAACTTCATTTTAAGGTCTACTAAACTTAAGATTCTAAGTAAGGGTTCAACTTATCTAAAGGGAAGGGGTTAGGCATCCTTTAAGATCCATTAAAAATGGTTAACCGACAAAACTTAAATTTATTAATTAGGCTAAGTGAAAGAGGTAAGAAACAAGTTTAAACTGCTAAGTGAATGAATATGTATTATCATTTAAGTAACTAAAGTATGAATATTAAAAGTAAAATAACATTAATGGGACAAAAAGTGATGGACTAATCTAAAATGTAAAAACAAACAATCTGCTAGTTAGGCTTAAAAGAATATAAGTTGGTTACTTCTTTTGTTTTTATAGAAAAATCTGAAGTTCACTATTTTTATTCAAAATGGTTTGATCTTGTGTGATAAAATTGTGAACCTAATCATATTAATTTTAAACTGTCGTCTAGATCTAGATGTAAATTACTAAGGCATTCAAACAAAGACCTGCACATTCCTGAAACATCACAACAAACCAAACAAATAAGCAAGCATAACGGTAAGCAATAGACTAAACAACTAATTAGCTACAATGTGTCGTTTTATCTGGACACGTCTCTGAAAATAGAGAATAGGGAAAGGCGAATAGGTATAGTGTCAAAGAAATGTATATGATCGATTCCATGTGGGGGATATGCAAGCTCCATGCTGTAGCAGTGTCGTTGAGTTTCAAAACGAGACTCGCCGGCTCCGATTTTCATGCCAAATAAACATGAGAAAAAGAGTTAGATGAGGAAAACTGGTTCTTGGCACTATATAAAAGATAATAGTTAATCGAAAGTTATATTAATCACTATAACATGTTGTATTCTCATCTAAACCAAACTAAATATTTCACGTACTTAACACAAATTAAGTATATACAAAACATGCTCCATAAATATATGTTTAAACACTGTTATTATATCAAAAATGACAGTTCAAGATCTTTAGTTATAGTAAGTGCACCTTCTCTGCATATTAACATATCTTATTCAAACCAAAGTAGATGAAGGAGAAGAAGAAAATATGTAAGTAAAAAAGGGAATGGATTTTACCTCTTGTGGAGCAGTGAACAGGGGTCGTTGTTAGCCTCGAATCTATACTCTCGAACACTTTGAAATACCTCTGTTGTTGTCCAACAGAAGCAAAAAGAATATCAGAACCTCTTTTCTTAAAATTGTGAGAAATTAGCAAGGTTGGAGGGGAAGGGGGCGGCTGGAGACTTGTCTTTGTGAATGTATAAGGATGTATTTATAGGTGAAGTTTAGGGTTATGGTTTGTTGGGAGGGAAAATATCCGTTTGAAATTGGTCAAATTTGACAGAGATATTGCTGCATGTAATCATCCAAAATAGTGAGATTTTGTTTGAAAATTAATAAATAAATTTACGGCAGCGATTTTATTTTTTTTAACTAAAATTTTAATTTTAAAAATATATTTTTTAAAATGAACATTGCCATTGCAGCGATTTTGTTTTTTTTTTTTAAAAAAAATTCCCCAAAAACACTGCACGGGCAAATTCAAAGGTAGATTTAGGAACCCAAACTAGCTTGGGTCCTTTGTATTGATAAAAAGGATGAATGAGATCTCTATTAATCCATATTGGTAATATATTTTTAGATTTTTTCTTTTGCCCCAACCTGTTCCTTTAACGTAATTTTTTCTTTTAACAGGGTTGATTTTTCTATTTGAGGTAGCTTTGAAGTTTTTATTCATGTGAGTTATAACTATTGGGAAGGTACCCCTTGAGTGACCAATATTACCACAATATGTGCACAAATAAAAGGTTTTTTTAGGGGCTTCTTTGACAAAACTTATTCGAGCTTTAGTGTTATGTGTTCTATTTCTGAGCTGAGTCAAAATCATTGAGGACCGAGTCCATTTGTTTGTCCTCTCAAGTTCATACTTAGTTCTAGCCAGGTCAAGATTTATTCTTCTAGATTTTTCCCTTTCAGAAAATAGTTCATCTTTTAATCTCTTTAGATCTTGGTCACATCTGATTTGGTCACAACTAATTTTTCCTTTCCCATTCCCAGTAACACTTTGTTTCAAAATTTCAGATTTGAGAGCCAAAGTGCAGGAATCAAGTTGTTGTACCTGTTCCTTTAGGAATTGATTTTCTTTCTTGAGATCAGAGTTAATTTTTTCAAGATTAGTATATTCAAATTTTGAAATGGTCAAGGAATCCAATAACTAATCTTTGCTTTCATCCAACTCTTGAACAATGTCTATGAGAGTTAAAATAAGGGAAGATAATTTTTTCTTTGAAAAACATTTTAGTTTATTTTTAAGGTCAAGAAGATTTACCTCCCTTTTCTCAGTGTTTGATTCAGAGTCCTCCATGGCCATTAAAGCCATATCTTCTGCATCATCTTCATTTGAGTTGTCTGAACTTGTTCCCCAAGCAGTATACATAGTGTTTCCAGATTCTTTTTCTTTGCTTAGGAGCAGTTTTTTTTCATAGTTTCCACATTTCTTGAAGAGTTTTTTGAGGTTTTTGCTGATCATGGATATGTCCTCATCATCCAGATTCATCACTAGTGCTCTCAGTTGCTTTGAAAGAGAAAATCATATCTTTGTTTCTTCCACTCATTTTTGGCTCATCAACATTCATCTCGTAAGTCTTTAGATTCCCTACAAGTTCATCTAAACCTATAATTGTCAAATTCTTTGCTTCTCTAATTGCAGTGACCTTGATCTCCCACGACTTAGGTAGATTCCTCAACACTTTATCAACAAGTTCCTCAGTAGTGTATATCTTTCCTAAAGACACCAGTTCATTCACAATAATAGTGAATCAGTAATCATATCTTGAAGTGATTCACCAATCTCCATCTTAAATGCTTCATATTCAATACATAGTCTAGCAATTCTAAATTTTCCTTACTTGGGGAGTTCCTTCATGTGCATTGACCAGTGTGTTCCAAATTTGTTTCGCTGTAGTACAACTCGAGATGCGATTAAACTCATCAGGTCCAAGTCCACATACAGGGATGCATTTAGCTTTAGCATTCTTGCAAGCATTCTATAATCAGATTCTCCATATTGAGCCTTGGGTTTGGAATGACTTTCCCTTCATCATAGGAATAAGAGGACCATCAGTAACTCTCATCCATAATTCATAGTCCTGGGCTTGTAGAAAATCCTCCATTCTCGCCTTCCACCATGCGTAGTAATGTCCATTGAATAATGGTGGTATGTTGATGTGTTGACCTTCACTGTGTCCAAGAGGAGGTGAAGAATTCATAGTGATCTTATCTTGAGTTATTAGACTCTACAAAGAAAACCTGCTCTGATACCAATTGATGGAATACTGACCCCCCAGATTTGCCTAAGGAACATGTTTATTCTATCAGTTTCTTTACAGATTACAACAGTTACGTTATATAAGCAAATAAAGTAATGACACAATATTTTATCATGGAAAACCCCGGCTCATAAATGGTAAAAAACCACAACCTACACCTCTATAGGATTTAACTCTACTTCATAGTTAAACTTTGAGCCTCAATAAAATATTACAAACCTATGTAACCTAAGGAATTATAAACTCTAATTCCTAGACGCTAACAACCAACTAGATCGTCGACCCCTCTTCATGTTAAAAATTCAGATTACAACTCTTGCAATCCTAGGAACTAACTTTAATTCCTAAACTCCAACACAAACCCCCCAAGGTTTATGTTCCCAAGTCTTTAAGTCTCTCCAACTTGAAGACTCTATTCCTACTCCAATTTAAACTTCACTGAATCTAGAAAGAATTAAAAATACAACTCGATTAAAACTCAATACAAACAAACTTGACTTAAGAACTATAAAACATAAGCCTATGAATATTCTATAATATGTATAAATTTTTCTAATAATCTTATATGTTCATCTTGTGTTTTTAATATAGTAATATATCATTAATATATACTACACAATTTTCTAGTTGTTTAAAATAGTTATCCATAAAGTGTTGATCTACCTGGTGCATTTTTATATCCAAATGGTAATACATTCCATTCATAAAATTCTTGTGGTACTATAAATGCTGTAAGTTTTTTAGATTCCTCTTCTAACTTTAAGTGGTAAAATCCTGATTTGCAGTCAAATTTACTAAAGTAATTATATCCTTGTATTTGTCTTATTTTTAATATTTTATTTGGTATTGAGAAATTTATTAAATATATAAATATTATTTGTTGCCAAAATCAGTAACAAAGTAAATTCTTGGTGGAGTTACATAAATGGATCCGCTTAAGTTTTGTTGCGCTCGTCAATAAGAGTTCGTTTTCCATTGGACACTTGTAATACACTTGCGCCGAAGTCTTTAGTCAAAATGAGACACCTTTTTTCTGTCTATATCAGTGTTTTCAAAAATATTTTTGGAGTGATTTTCAGGGTGAGGCGTACCAAAAATGTTTCGGGGCGTAAATTAAAGACGTAGATCCATAAGGTGAAAGTTCTAAAATTTGAGGCGTAGCCTCGAGCATAAAAATGCAAGTCTGGGCGTAAAAACGTAGGCCCGAACATTTTTAATTTATTCTTTTTGAACATTTTTTGCTTTAAATCATATTTTATATTATTGGTGTAATGATATTTCTGAAATAGTAATTATAATACTTTTTTTCTTCATTATTGATTATTAAAACTTATCTCAAATAAAAATCATAATATAATTTCTATATATTATAGGTTACTTATAAAAATTTATTTATAAAATCAGGTTTACTTTTTGCTTAGTTTATTAATAATAAAATTATAAAATTGAATATACATGAGACTACGCCCCATAGATCCATGGAACTTACGCCTCGTGTCTCGAGTCTTACGCCTCGCCCCGTACTGTATAAAACACCTCGCCTCACATCCCCGCCTTTTAAAACACTGGTCTACATGAATAGTGACATCAAAAAGTTGACCCGAGTCAGGTTGGTGATTATCCAATTTTGAGTTTATCACGTAAAAATTATTTTGTATCACTTCATATCATTGGGAAAAAGCATTTACTTGAGCACATTCAAAATGAAAGCACATAATTGTCAGCTAAGACTAAGTTAAAGGGTATGTATGTCTTATTCTAGTCCCTTCAGGGACATCCGATAAAAAAATCTGTCTTATGCCTAAAAAAAACAGACAATAATGTGACAATACAAAAGTAGAATTAAGAAGTGGAAATGTAATGTTTGTGTTGGATTGTATTGTTGTAATTCACACCTTGTTTGGATGGTTGTACTGTATTGTTAGTCTAAATGTAATGTTTGTGTTGATTGTTATTTAAATTTTATTGTATTGTATCATTTAAATCTATCATTAGATAACGATGAAAAAATCCATTTTATGCAACGATCGATTTAATACGATACAATATGAAATAATAAGTAACAACCACCGGAACAAAGTATTAAAGTATTATAGTTATTTTAACATTTTCTTCATTAAAATTACTTGCTAAGTATTGCTCGAATTGACAGTTTGCCCTTGAGAAAGTAGTCACCCTCTCTATCTTGGGAAAAATCATGCAATTGGGTCAACACTAGGTTATTCAGACTTCACCCACATCAAGTTAGGCTCAGACCCCTCATTTATATCAGTTCAATTTCACAAATTAACCAACAAAGTCAAGATTATGATTTTATAGGCAACACAAACAAATAACTCATGGGCACAATTCAAATATGCAAAATACGAGGCTACCCAAAGAGATCTAAGAATCCATATCAACCAAAGGCTTCAAGCCCACACCCACAATGCAAATTGAAGCTCAAAATTCTCAATAAAAATCGAAAACCAACCTTAATAAGAAGTACAAGTCGAGAATGATAGTGAAATGGGGATGGATTGACAATCAAAGCAAGCAAAAACACTCCTCGACTTTGAAATCACACACAGAGGACTCACAAACACTCAAATGATGCAATGCAAGAGAATGGAGAGGAAAAGGTTTCAAGATATCAAAGGGTTTGCCTTTTGAATTTGAAAAGACCCTTGGCCTTTTTAAATTAGGCACTTTCGGCAGTCTCGAATAACATCGCCGAACGTGTTCGGCGAATCGCCAATTGGAGCTCAAGCTCGCCGAACATGCCTGAACAAAACACCAAACCGAAGGGTGATTCGGCGGACCCGATGGAGTCCGATAGTGCACTTCGGCAGATTGCCTTTTGGAGCTCTAATCACCGAAATTGACAGTACACTTTTCCACATGTTCAAGCTCAGAAGACGGACAAGAATGAGTCCGCACAACACCTTTGGCGTATCGCCGTGTAGGTCTTGGCATCGCCTAATATTCCCCTTTTCAACCTTTCAGCTTCTTCTCAACCTGCATTCACAACACATGTTATTAAAAGCAATAAAAACAAAAGTAAAGAGTTGGGTTGTCTCCCAAGAAGCGCCTTATTTAACATCGTGGCACGACATAATTCTCAATTCCTGAACATTCATTCTTGGAATTTGGGATGGTGTCAGTAGGCAACATTCTCTTTTGCCTTGGATTGAGATGAGCGGAGATTTAACATTTTCTTCATTAAAATCCATTTGCAAGTATTTATTTTAATAAATAGCCATTTTAGAGTTAATTAATGAAGTTGGTGGTGGCCGGCTGGCCGGTACTTGAATTTCAGTTAAGAATATTATCTATTATTATAGAAAGACTTGCTTTTAACCAATTAATTTAAAATAATAGTCAATTTAAGAAAAAGATGTTTTGACATAGAGTGAGTCATAAATTCATTTCTTAAATTATTTAACATTATTTCTTATGTAATACACACTTTTTTTATTTGTTCGATCCAGAACTCAAATTTATTTTCTTCAAAAGAAATGAAGAGCAGGTATCACAATTAGAGCTTCATATGTTAGTTATATCTGAACTTCGGCTAATTAGAAACTCTTCCTTAATGTGCATGATGCATTAACAATTTAATACTCCTCCGTTCCTTGTACTTGTCAAATTTTGACTTGACACACCTATTAAGAAAATAATGATTGGTATAATGAATTAATCATTTTACGGTTTTACCCTTATTAATACAACTTAATGAAAAAATGAATTTATTTTTATGAATTTTATGTAAGATTAAATACTTTAATACATAATATCAGGATTTTAAACACGATAATCTTACATAGAGATCGTTAGGGGTACATACCTGATGCGAAAAACATCATCACAGAGAGAAGCGGAAGCATTAGTTGTAAATTGGTTTCTACCTCCTTGCCCTAGCCTTACATTACCACAACCGTCAGCGATGAAATTATTGTAGAGAACATGTGGTAACCCTATTAGGTGGAGGGAGGACCAATTTATAAAGGTTAAGACTTAATCTGGTACATCCATCAAGTAACCAATGTATGGACGAAATCTATTCTTTATTAAATATTATTTATGGTTTTACTTGGGTCACAAGTAAACTTGGGCCACAAGTAAGAAATAATTAATAATTCTTACATTCTCCCACTTGGCCGAATGACCATATATCATTAATATTTCATAAACATTAGTTGCGCATACAATAAATCTCTTCTATAATGTCCATCATACATATCACAATATAACAAACTATTAATGCGAGTTATGGCGATTGTACATAAATTTTAAGCCACATACTTCCTTCCATATACTACTACATTAGCAACTTATCAAACTAGGTCCATAAGCTATAAAACTTATAACATTACGGTCCACAATAATGTCTCATAGAGACTTATCTTGTAATATCTCAAAACAATAATGTATACACCATTATGAGAAACAAGAAATTAATTAATGTATATCAGAAACACATAATTGAGCTCAAAGTTTAAAAATATCATAAATGTAGCAATCATAAGTACAACCAAGACCCATTCTTTGAACATGTTCTTTAAATGTCTTTGGTTGTAAGCGCTTTGTTAACGAATCTGCAATCATGAGATCGGTTCTAATATTCTCAAGTAACACTCTTTTTTTCTGAACTTCTTCATTGACAATAGAGCACTTTAATTCCATATGTTTGACACATTTGGAGTACTTATCGTTCTTGGAGAAGAATACTGTTGCAGTATTATCACAATAAATTTTCAGCGGCTTGGTAATGGTGTCGACAACCCCAAGTCCTAAAATGAAATTGTGCAGCCATAATGCATGAATTGTGACTTTATAACATGCCACAAATTCTGCTTACATTGTGGATGTAGCAATGACAGTTTGCTTAGCACTCTTCCACGATATTGCTCCTTCAGCTAATAAGAACAAGTAACCAAAGGTGGACTTTCTAGTGTCAACACATCCAGCTAAATTTGAATCTGAGTATCCAGTAACTTCTAAGTGATTGGATCTCCTATACATGAGCATGTAATCCTTCGATCCTTTCAGGTACCTTAAGACTTTCTTTGAATTCTAGGGTTACTTTGATATATTTCTAGCATTCCGACCACAAAACTAATTAATATCCAATCTTGTGCAAGTTTGAACATACATCAAACTTCCAACAATAGTAAAGTAAGGAATTATTTCCATTTCTTTTCGTTCTACATCATTCTTTGGGCATTGCATGAGATTAAATTTGTCCCCTTTTTGAATAGGAACTATTCTTACTGAACAATTGTTCTCTAGAACTTTTTTGATATAGCCTTGTTGAGACAGTCCCAATAATCCTTGTGATCTATCACATAATATTTCTATCCCTATCACATATGATGCCTTACCCATATCTTTTATTTCAAAGTTCATAGAGAGAAAGTCTTTCGTCTCACGCAATATGCCTAAATCATTAGCAACAAGTAAAAATGTCATCAACATACAAGACTAAAAATATAAACTAACTCCCACTGATCTTTTGGTAGATACATCGATCAACAGCAATCTCTTTAAATCCAAAAAATGTTATGGTATCATTAAACTTTATATACCATTGTAGTGAGGCTTGTTTGCGTCCATATATTGACTTCTTTAGCTTACACACCATTTTATCTTTTCCTTTAATTTTGAAACCCTCTGGTTGATCCATATAAACATCCTCCTCGAGGTCTCCATTAAGAAAGGCAGTTTTCACATCCATTTGATGTAACTCTGAATCATAATAAGCTACTAAAGCCAAAACAATTCTTAATGAGTCTTTCTTTGAGACCGGTGAAAAGGTCTCTCTATAATCAATACCTCCTTTTTGAGTGTATCCCTTGGCAACTAGTATGGCTTGATATCGTTCAATATTACCATTAGAATCGCGTTTGGTCTTGAAGACCCATCTACACCTGATTCTTTTAGAACTTTTTGGTAATTGAACAAGATCCCAGAATTTGTTGTATTTCATGCATTTTAACTCTTCATTCATGGCATCAATCAATTTATCAAACTCAGTGCTTTCTATGGCTTGTGAAAATGAAATCGGGTCTTTATTAATTTTAATGTCAAAATCTGAGTCTTGCAAATAAATCGCATAATCATCTTAAATAGATGATTTTCTTTCTCTTTGAGATTTTCTTAATGGCACTGTTTGTGGTTCATTTGCATCAGATACTTGTGAGTTAGTTCCTTCTTGAAGTGTTTCACCCAAATATTGTTCAACATTGTTAAAGTGTTCTTCAACAAGAGGAACAACATTTGTTATTGTTGTGGAAGTAGGTACATTCATGGGCAATGAAATATTTACCCTTACTTCATTAATTTCCACACTTTGTCATTCAACACTCCCACTAACTTCACCATTCTCAATGAATTTTGCATTACCGGTTTCAACAATTCTCAAATTATGATTTGGACAGTAAAACCTATACCCTTTAGATTTTTATGGATAACCAATAAAGTAGCCACTTAAAGTTCGAGAATCTAATTTCTTTTCATATGGATTATAAACTCTAGCTTCCGCTTGACAACCCCAAACATGCAGGTGTCTTAAACTAGGCTTCCTTTCGATCCACAGTTCAAAAAAGGTCTTTGGAACTTCCTTACTAGGAATCCTGTTCAATAAATCTACATCGATTTTAAGAGCATAAATCCACAATGATCTGGGTAATGAGGATTTACTCATCATACTCCTAACCATATCCATAAGTGTTCAATTACGCCTTTCTACAACACCATTTTGTTGAGGTGTTCCTGGCATAGTATACTGTGCACAGATGCCATGCTCTTCGAAGAATTTTGCAAATGGAACTGGACATTGTCCCGATTCGTTATACTTTCCATAGTATTCACCACCTTTATCTGACCTAATGACTTTCACTTTCCTATCTAATTGTCTTTCAACCTCATTAATGTACACTTTGAGAGCGTCCGCTGATTGAGATTTTTCTTTCAACAAATAGATAAATCCATAATGTGAAAAATCATCGATAAAGGTGATAAAATATTTTTCTCCACCAAAATATAGAACATCAAAGGATCCGCAAATATCATTGTGTATAATTTCAAGAAGCTGAGTGCTCCTTGTGGCACCTTTCTTGGTATGCTTGGTTTGCTTTCCTTTAATGCAATCCAAACATATATCAAGATTAATAAAATCCAGATTTGAAAGAATATTATTCTTTACTAATCTTTTCAATATTTCTTTAGATACATGACCCAAACGTTTATGCCCCCAAATAAGCAGAACTTTCATTTAGTAAACTACGTTTAATTCCAACATTTTGATGAATAGTAAGAAGGGATTCAGAAAAATTATTATCGATTTTCAATCTATATAAACAATCAATAAGAATGCCAGAACCATAAAAAATAGTATTTTTATATAAATTGAAACATCCATGTCCTAACTTAAAATTAAATCTAGAAACATCAAGTCTTGAAAGTGAAATCAAATTCCTAGAAACTGAAGGAATATTAAGAGTCTGTAATAGATCAAGGTGATGTCCAGTCTCCAAGATCAACCGATAAGTTCCTATGCCTTCAATTTGAGCCTCATACAATTTCTCATGAACAAGAAATCCTTATTTGGATTTGTAGTTTGGATCGTAGTGAATCCCTGCAACATAGTGGATACATGAGTAGTTGCACCAGAATCTAGCCACCAAGTATTATTAGGAACTTCTTCTAAATTTGATTCGAAATATACAAAATCACTAAATATACCTTTTTTTTCAAAATCAAGCTTTACGTTTCAGACAATCTTTCTGATAGTGTCCATCCTTTTTACAGAAATGACACACATCAACCTTGAGTTTCTTATGAGCATCATGTGGAACTTTAGCATGTGCTTTCTTTTTCTTAAACTTGTTGGCCTTCACTTTAAGTCCTTTACTAGCTCCTTGACCCATGAGGTTAATGGAATGACCTCATTGTTTCTTAAGTCTTGATTCTTCTTGAGTAAGCATACTAGACAATTCACTAACATCCCACTCATCTTTAATAGTGTTATAGTTAATTTGGAATGGTCAATACTCAAGAGGCAATGAGTTCAGAATAAACTGAACCAAGAAGTGTCATCCACTATCATCCCTAAGGTCCGAAGTCTTATTGCAATGTTAGTCATCTCGATGATATGATTTTGCATACTGCGCGACCCATCAAACTTCATGGTTATGAGTTCAGCCATTAGTGTACCAGCGAGAGACTTATCAGCAGAACGAAAATGTTCTTCCACAAACTTCGGGTATTCCCTGGCACTTTCTGTTTGTGGAATAGTACTGTAAATGTTGTTAGCAACAGTCATTCGCATGAACATAAGGCTCAATTTGTTAGAGCGCTTCCATGATTTATGAAAATACTTCTCATCCTCACTGCCCTTAGTAGTAATGGCAGTAGGTTTGTCATTCAGCAGAGCCAAGTCAAGATCCATCACACCTAAGTGGAACTGGACTTGTTCATGCCATTCAAATAAGTTCAATCCATTGAACACAGTAACAAACGAAGCATGCGAATGAAGAGGAATAACTGTAAAATAGATATACATGCTCACAAATCAGAAAATAATGTGAATTCAGTAAAACGATAAAAATATATCGTAATTCTCCTTCGGGTAGATACTACGACACATTATCATAATTTAAATGCCATTTTTAAAAATATTTTATAGGTAATTGAATATTTTTTATCAAACATATACAACATCTTTGGATATACAACATATATTTGACTAAAATATTAATTTACCTTATAATTTTCACTATTCGTAGAATGATAGATTCACCTTTGGGTAAATTCTTAAGTTCTAGCAACAGTGAAAGTCAATTTATCTATTTATTTTTCAATATAGACATTTAATAACCTTCATGGATAAATGACAATTTTATGAGTGCATATTTTTTCTTAACCATACTAGTTTGGCCACTTTGGTGACTAACAAGCTATATGAATACAAATGCATACATAATCTCATACAATTTTGTGCATGTGAATAATGTTTATAAATTTTAGTTTGGCCACTTTGGTGACTAACAAACAATAGAAGCATAATGCATGCATCAAGTGATCATAAATATTATATGTCTAGACGTTAATTTCTCTAGTTTGGCCACTTTGGTGACTAACAAACTATATAAATACAAATGCATACATAATATCATAAAATTTTGTGCTTGTGAATAATTTTATACATTTTAGTTTGGCCACTTTGGTGACTAACAAACTATGTAAATACATAATTCACACATAATATCTATTGCTTAGTATAACGACCATTTTAATTTATTGCACAATTTAAATATAAAACATAATTATTACATTATAGGAAAATTAAGATCGTGAAGAACAAAGTAGCATTTCCTCAAATACTGAAGCCCAAACCGATTAGACCGAATAAGATATATTGACCACTTAAAATTACTCCAGGATAACACTTTAGTTCAATTTTGCTGACTTATATAACAAAAATTCTTTAAAGTTCAAACAATACTTACAGAAGAGAATTTATTGTTTGTATCCCTAAATTCCGGTTCACTGATGCGGTGAAGAAAACTTAAATGGGAACAAGAGAATCAAAACAATAGTCTTTATGTCTTTGTGTGCTGATTACTTAATTTAATTAGTTGCAAAAGTTTTCATATGCACGTGTTTTGTACATGAAGATTTTTAGTTCAAACAATCCAGCTCGGATGCCATATGTAAGATTAAATACTTTGATAAATAATATCAGGATCTTGAACACGATATCTTACATAGAGATCGTTAGGGATACATACCTGATGCGGAAGACATCATTACAGAGAGAAGCGGAAGCGTTAGTCATAAATTAGTGTCTACCTCCTTACCCTAGCCTTAACTTAACACAACCGTCAACGATGAAATTATTGTAGAGAATATGTGGTAACCCTAATAGGTGGAGGGAGGACCAATTTATAGAGGTTAAGACTTAATCTGGTACGCCCATCAAGTAACCAATGTACGAACGAGATCTATTCTTTATTAAATATTATTAATGATATTACTTGGGTCACAAGTAAACTTGGGACATAAGTAAGAAATAATTAATAATTCTTACATTTTATTTCTAATATCAAACTTAACTAGAAAAAGAAAATATTAAAAAAATATTGCAGGAATTCATGTGGGACGAGTTGAAAATGAAAAAAGTTGTTATGCGGTGCAGGACATAGCAGAATTTTTGCGGGTTAAGCTCAACCCACCCCGCACCATTTTCATCCCTACTTCAGTTCAGTAGGTGGTTGGAATTGCAAAATAGTCCAATCCCATTGCCCATTCTTGAAGATTTCTTTGAGCATGCATGATACATGTCATTAATAATTTGTTTATGGTGTTTGAATAATGAGATTATACAAAGCAGCTTCGAATTGCCTTTAAATACATTTATTTACTCCCTCAGTTTTAATTTATGTGGCATTTTTCATTTTTCGAGAATCAAACATTTTAAATTTGACCGGGAATTTGCGCATGGAATCTTCCATTTTTTTGAAATGAAATTTATATATTTGTAAATTACGTAAAAAGTACTATATGCCACAATAATTGATAATTCAAAATGTTTAAAAGATCTATGAAAAATTTACGGTCAAAGATCGACTTGTTTGAATCTCAAAATCAGAAAAGTGTCACATCAAATGGGACAAAGGTAGTACCTTTTATAACAACTTGGAGACTGTCACATCCTGTGTTTTCTTCTATTTCTCTTTTGATATTCATGGCTGAAACCCCAAGTGATTGGATGCATTCGGACAGTTCGATAAGTCGCAGCGTTGGTATATCCGCAAAGCTAGGTGGGATCTCCTTCAAATAGAGAGAATAATCTAAAGATAGCTCCTCAAGCACGGGAAAGGATTCCTCTGAAGCTTTCCATTTTACCATCTGGAAAGTGCATAATGTCAAGTATTTGAGTGTACGGAACTCCACATTTGTCACGTCCCAGAAAAAGCTCTGTGATCTCCCAAAAGGAGATCCCCCCTTTAATGTGAGACTCTCAAGCTTCTTCAATCTTGCAATGTTTAAAACCATTTCTTCCGTCAAGACACAGCCGCTAAAGTTCAAATACCTAAGATTTGAAGGGAACACAAAATACCTCTCCCATCCAAGTGAAACACAGAAATTCGGTAAATATATATGCAGATAAAGAGAATGAAGGCGATTATGAACTTCCGGTATGGGAAACAAAGGAAACTCAGGTACATCTTTCACGTGGAGGCCGAGTTCTTCAAGATTTGGCAACCTCCACAAGAACCCTGCATTCATATTATACAAGTCTATCTCGCAATGGCCAAAAGTCTTCATGCTCTCTAGAATAGTTGTCGAAGATTCTTCAAAACTTCCTTCGTCATTGTCTTTCCATACCAAGGAAAAACTGTCTACATTCACATGCCTTAGCCTCGTCATTTCTGATAAAGTAGCAGCATTTAGACGTATCCTCTCACTTGACTTGAGATGCAAAGTTTGAAGATCGAGTAGGTGTGATATCCACTTCAATTCAAACTGTTTGACAAAAAGTGCAAGGTACCTCAACCGAGTTAGCGATTGCATTGCAGTAGCCCATGAATTTGGCAATTCCACATCCATCAAATGCAATGCCCGAACAAATCTTAATTTAACAACTAAATCTAAAGGATTTGAATATAGGTTATTCCATATATTGAGTTTTGGATGAGCAATGAACTCCAAAGAATTTGTTTCCTTGAAATCGAGCATTGGAATCTTGTCCAGCTGGTATTCAGAATGATCTAATTGTTCAACAAGATCATCATGAATATAAATGCATAACCGTGATTCCGTAGAACACAAATGTTGGTATGGATTATACGGCACAGTGAACTGCATATACTTGTCTTCTGTGAGTTTTCTCAAGCAGAACTCACGCACTACATCATGAAGTGAGCAGTATTCTACATCACGATTAATTCTCATTCCGGAGACCATTACTAGGCTTTTGTTAAGCAAATCACTCAAGCAATTTCGAGATGCTTCCTCCATGTTCTCTGTTTCAGAATTCAATACAAACTCTTCAGCCATCCACAATTTCAGCAGATCGTCCACTGGAATCTTATGGTCCTCTGGAAACAATCCCATGTAAAGAAGGCAATGCTTTAAGTGGTCTTCTAAATGGTCATAACTTGATTGTATTACCTTCATACTCTGCTCTCCTAAAGCAAGAGAACTTAAGTCATTTGCAACCTGAAGCCACAAGGACGCCTCCCTTCCCATTTTTGCAATCAATCCAGCAACCAGGACAACCACAAGAGGCAATCCCTTGCAATGTTGGGCAACTTGTAAACCTGCTTCCAGTAGATCCGGGGGACAACTCTCTCCTTGAAATACCTTCTTCTCCAATAATTTCCAACTCTCTTCGGACGTTAGAAAGCTAAGAGAATAAGGATCACTGTGATGATGAAGATCCTTAGACACTTGTTCAATTCGTGTTGTGACCATTACTCTGCTTCCATATTTACCTTGAGGGAAACATGTTCCCAAATCTTCCCATGCCTCGACATCCCAAATGTCATCTAATACAATGAGATATCTTCTGCTTATTAGACTTTTGCGCAACATGTCAGCTACATCATCCTCCTCTTTGATTTCGCTATCATCATTTCTTGCTTGTTTGAAAATCTCAGCCAATAACGTCCTCCTATTATATGCTTGCGACACAGCACACCATGCTTTAACATCAAAGTGATTAACAATAGAGGGATTGTTGTTTACCTTTCTTGCCAAAGTTGTTTTACCAAGTCCAGGCATTCCATAGATGGAGATAACATCCCGCTCCTTTGTTCCTCGTATCAATTTCATCATTATAATTTCTGCATCTTTCTCAAAGCCCACAACTCCATCATCATAAATTGATGTAATACTATGTTTGTTTGAAGGCTCTCCGGAAGAAAGAGTTCCTTTATCACAAGTCTCAGCAAGCTCCATGGCATGAGTAATTTAATTGCTTTGTCACCTTTCATAGAAGAAATGAAAACAACATTATTATTTCATAATTTAGATAAGAACAAAAAAGAAAAACCAAACAATTAAATTAGTTTATGTGTAAAAGTACGATTGCTAAGAAGAATGAACCAGAGGGCTTAACATCAGTATTTTGTGATTTATAATTTCTAATTTATAGTAAATGTATGTTGAATATGAGAAATAAAATCTAACCTTTGGTTATTGAGAAAAAGATTGCTTAATTTGATGTTTTTGGGTTTAGAGAAATGGAAACTGAGAAATTAATTAAACCAAAGAGGTCGAATGGTTTTCCACTTGCAAGTACTGTATTGTAATGAACATACATTTTAGAGTTAATTAATGAAGTTGGTGGTGGCCGCCTGGCCGGTACTTGAATATTAATTAATTAAGACTATTACTTTACTTCACTATTAGTATTGAAAGAATTGTTTTTAAGCAATTAATTAAAATAAGTAGTCAATTTAAGATAAAGATGTTTAACAGAGTGAGTCATAAATTTATTACTCTATTCCTTAAGAGATACACACTTTTTTAATTATTTATTTGATGGAGAACTCAAATTTATTTTCTTCTAATGAAATGAAGAAACAGGTATCACAGTTAACCAACATGGTTGTGGTGCACTGGTGGAAGTGCTTCACCCTTAATCAGAGGTCTCGGATTAAAGTACGAGAAAATTCTGTTGGGAGATATATAATTTTTGTATTGTATATTTTCTCATGCATAATAAATTATTATAAAGTTATTTGTTCTCCACTTAAATAATTGTTCAATCTAACTTTAATTCAATTTTAAAAAAATTGAACATAAATTGTAGTGTACTAATCTTTAATATAATCCTCCCACATAGTACGGAGTATGAATAATCTCCTCACGTTGACTTGCATTTCTCGATCATATAACAAGAATACGAACCAACATTGTTACTTTGAGCCATTTGTTGGTCAATATCATCCACAACTATATTTTCATGTTCATAGACCATAAATATTTCATCACTCCTTTGGTATTATCGCAAATAATTATGTAACACTGTACAATTATGACAATTTTCACTTGTGTGTCAATATCATAATGGTTCATGTCTTGTTTCACTTGTGTAAAATTACACATTTTCAGTACATTAATTTCTTGCTAAAATCAAACATATTGGAAGTAGTGATTATCAAATATACATCACCAATTTTGTCATTTTTCATATTAAATTGCTTTAAACATTTTATATGTAGCCGAAATAGAAGTTTTTTTTTTTTTATGAAAAACCAAAAAAAAGTATTACTCCCTCCATTCTTATTTATATTCACCAAATCAATTCTTACTTTACCATTTATATTCACCAAATTTAAAGTAATAATAAATTTTATGTTGTTGAGAATAATAAATTTTAAAAAGTAATGATGTGATTATAAATTTTATTTACATATGAAATAAATGGTTAGTAGATATAAATGTGGATTGTTTTAATAAAATATAAACTTGTGGGTCAAATTTTATATTTAAAAATTTTCAAATAATGATATGGAATTCCCAAATCATAATTTTTGGAGGATATGAGATTCCATCTCATGATATGAAATCATGAAATGGAATCAGGATGAAATCACATGTCCAAATGTTGATTCTATCTCACGATTTCATAGCATGATATGATATCACATGACCAGAACGCCTCTACTTAATCTTAATTCTTTATGTGCATGAAGTTTTTAAACGCACACGCGCACCAAATATTTTCTTTTACACTTACATACAAGTATGAATCTATATAAGATATCAAATGCGGGTTCTCGGACCTTTCTATATTTCCATTGACAAATTTATTAAATATTATTTGTTTTGAAAATCAGTAACAAAGTAAATTCTTGGTGGAGTTACAGAAATGAATTAGCTTATGTTTTGTTGCTCTCGTCAATAAAAGTTGAACACTTGTAATAAACTTGCGCCAAAGGTTTTTTTGTCAAAATGAGACAATTTTTTTCTGTCTATATGAATAGTGACATCAAAAAGTTGACCCAAGTCAGGTTGGTGATCATCCAACTATGAGTTTATCACGTAAAAATTATTTTGCATCACTTCATTTGAGAAAAGAATATGATAGATTCATTCAACTAGCAGAGGTGGCGTATTCAAAATTTCGGGATGATGGGTACATTGTTATGAAATAGTAAATCTAATCGGTTTGACATTTAGGTTCTTATCATTGAAAACAATTAAAATTTAAAATTATGTTTCAAATTTGAAATGCTTAATTAATTAAAACGCCAAAAGTGCCAATAACCACTTAGAGAGATGTCAGCAACTTTTAGAAAGAAAAATAAAATAAGATATATATAAAAGTCAAATTTCTAACCACACTAAGAGGTGCACCCAATCACCGTCGTATTATTTGATACTTCGAGTGTGGGTTCACACATTTATATTTAATAAAAAAAATAAAAAATGTAACACTACTATAAATGATTGCGAGAAGAGAGCATGGGTTCATGTAAACCTGGTATCCCTCCTGTATACGTAACTGGAACTTTGCGATTTAAAGCTGAGAGAAGTTATAACCCTAATTATAAAAATGGTCCTTTTCCCTTTTTAAAAAGGGGAAGTAGTGTCCGTTAGCCAATAAAATCATATTTGAGTCATTTGGCTAATGGCAAAGTTACTAATGAAACACTTTTTAAATGAAGGAAAAAGTTACTTTTTTTTAAAAAAAAAAAAAATCCTCAACAGAAATAAGTACAAGCAAGGGGGGCTAGGCCTTACCTTGACAATCCTATGAGGTAACAGACCTCTACTAATTAACAAGCATGAAGAAAATAAGAGCTAGAGAAAACTAGATATTCTATGATCATCACAGAATTCGTAATACACTCTATGATGATATTACAAATGAGAATGCTTAAATAATACACAAATATAAAATCCAAGAAGAAAGTTGAGTTATCAACCTCAAACTTACTTTTACAAATGTGTGAATTTAAAATGATAGATAGCCCATCTAAAGTAATCTGAAGTATTTTCTTTTTGTCTTCTTCTTCAAATATGGCCAACAAAATTTGATACTTCATCATTGCTTTTTAAATGTATTGGATCTTGTTGAAGCTATTGACACTGTCATATGATTTTGCTTTGCCAGTCGCATCGGCAGATGCCTTGGAACAAACTCTCCTGTCACTTTACCATCCCAACTATGTTGTCTTCCATGTGTCTTCTTTTTGTTTTTATTGCTTTCACTTCTTTGATGCCTAGGTGAGATATCCCCATCTCTAGCCACTTTATCAAAGCATATGTCCAACATATCCTCATCCTCATCCTCGTCCTCACCCTCGTCAATAGAATCATCGCCCAAATCACTAGCATAAGCATTAATTGGACTAAATCCTAATGCTAAGGCCTCTTGTTCATTCTTATTTGCAATTGTACTTTTAGTGTGACATCTTGCAAGTTGATAACTAGGAAGAAGCTTAAAAATTGGAAATTTTCATTTTTGGAAAGAATTTGGAAATTTGGCTAAGTATGGGAAAAAGGTGAGTTTTTGGCCAACTTTAAGCAGTCATAACTTCTAGCTCAGGATGAGTTAGGTGTAGTTCTAGTTATGGTTGCGAAGCTCATGGAATGATATTTCCAACGCCACCGAGTTTGCTCGATTCCGAATTTGTATGAGTGAGTTATGCCCTTTGGAAGTTGGGCTGTGGGCAGGGGAATACGTCCGGAAATTGTAAGGGTATTTTGGTCTTTTCCCCTAGCCAATTATTTTGGTTATATTGTTGTGTTAGACTGATTTTTAGATTAGTTTGTTCTTTTTTTAAAAGAGTGAGAGTTAGGGCTTTTGAGTGAAGAAGAGAAGAAGAGGAGAAGAAGCGGAGATCAAGCAAGTTTCCATCGTGGATATCATCGGGGGTGATCCCTACTAGGTATGTGAGTTCATAGTGTTGGGTTGGCTCTTTCCCCCACACGCCACACTCGTTTTATTTCCAAGAAAAGATTGGTTGTGTTGTTGAAGTTGTTGGTTGTGTTGTTGATGTTGTTGATTTGTGTTGTTGGAATTCCTTGTTGATTTGGGGCATGATTTGGTTGTGTTTTCGAGTTGAATCTCTTGTATGTTGAGGGATTTTATGATCCTTAGTGCTTGGGGTTGAAACCATTGAAGTTTAGAAGGTTTAGAGTTGGAGAAAAAAGGGAGAAAAGTCGAGTTTTCTGCGTAAGAGGATGGCGCGTCGCGCCTGCCAGCGCGCCCCAAAAGGGGTTCTGAACTTTTCCCCTTGGGGCACCGCGCCTAGCAGAGCGCCAGAAGGCCCCCTCTGAACTACGAGGGTGTAACATCCGGCAATGTGAAATAATTGAAGAGGCTTAGAATTGGAAATTTTCATTTTTTTGGAAAGAATTTTAAAGTTTTGGAAATTTTGCTAAGTATGGAAATCAGTGAATTTTTGCCAACTTTGAGCAGTCGTAACTCCTATCTCAGGATGATTTAGGAGTATTTCCAGTTATGGTTGCGAATCTTGTGGAATGGTCTTTCCAACGCCACCGAGTTTTCTCAATTCCGAGTTCGTAGGAGTGAGTTATGGCCTTTGAAAGTTGGGCAGTTGGCAGGGAATCCGTCCAAAATTTTAAGGGCATTTTGGTCTTTTCCCTAGTTTTTCTTTTGAGAATATATTGTTGTGTTAGGCTGTTATTTGGCTCATTTTGTTCCATTTTAAGAGAGTGAAGGCTAGGGCTTGAGAGAGGAGAGAAGAAGAAGAGAAGAAAGAGAAGAAGAAGAGGAAAATCGAGGAGATCAACAAGTTTCCGACAAGATCATCGTGGATTTTCGTCGGGGGTGATCCCTATCAAGGTATGTGAGCTTTTAGTGTTGGGTGATCCTTTCCCCCACACACCAAGCCCCTTTTATTTATTGAGAAAAGATTGATTGTGTTTGTTGAAGTTGTTGGTTGTATTTGTTGAAGTTTGTGGTTGTGTTGTTGAAGTTTCTTGTTGGTTTGGTGTATGTTTCCGGTGTTGTTTTTGAGTTGAATCTATGGTATATTGAGGGTGTTAATGATTCTAAGTGATTTGGGGAAGAAACCATTCGATTTTAGGTGAAATAAGGTGAGAAAACGAGAAAATGAGCATGCTGAAATTTCTGGGTTGGGGGCCTGGCGCGACGCGCCTGCCAGAGCGCCCCAAACTCACCTCTGAAGTTTAGGGGCTGGCGCCCCGCGCCACCCATGGCGCCAGGGTCACTTGCCCCATCTAGTTGTCGTCGGTTGCCCCGTTTGAGTTCATTTAAAGTGTGCATTCACTCCCTTTCGATTCTAACTACTCTAAGCTACTTCTAAACACCTAAAAGTCATTCCTAACATGATCATAATCTTGAATTCATAATTCAAATT
>JAJOOR010015654.1:0-36457 GCA_036250505.1 Solanum acaule | reverse complement strand
CCCCCCCCCCCCCCCCCCCCCCCCCCCCCCCCCCCCCCCCCCCCCCCCCCCCCCCCCCCCCCCCCCACACATCATGAACTTCCTCCTCAATTTGTGAAGCTCGGTGGTACCTAGTAATGATGCTCCCATAACAGAAACGTCATCTCTTATTTGTCCTAAACTTAAGTATGTTTTACTTCAAAATAACCCAACATTCACCGGCAAACCCTTAATCAAACGGTATACTAGCACCACTCTCTCCCTAGTGACAGTAGTTGTATGTTTACATGGTAGTAAGGTGCTACACACAATTTTCAACCAAATGCGAGCCTCCAAATGAAAGTGACCATAGTGAAGAATCAAATGACGTTCCGTGTCTTTAACCCTATCCCACCGTGCAACATAATTCACCCCACACAAAGTATGCCTAATATCACGATAAGGGGGTCTTTCAACCATTGCTAGAAAATCAACATTGTCACAGTTTGGAGTACCCAAAAAATCATTCAGTGCTTCCACAGAAAATCTCACCCAACTATCCCTAATGAACTCTTTGTTTATCTCAACAAGATGTGTATTCAAATTCACATAAAATTCACGAACTATGCTTAAATTGCACTCACCATGATCCATGAAGACATATTGGAGTCCCAAAGCATTGATTTGGGCAAGAATGTTGGGAAATTCATGTCGCAATTTCCCCTCATCTACATACTCATCACCTAGGTACTTGGATTCTTATTGAAATTCGTACCAATCCTTTCCATAGTGCATTACAGTTTGCCCACCGAATTTTTGGGGCGGCAAATTGGTAGGTTCCCAACTAGAACTTCCGGCAGCCGCTTCTTTCCTACTCCTCTTAGTAGCCAAACCACTAGCAACATTCTTACCCTTAGGAGCCATCTTTAACAACCTATCAATGGAATAAACTAAGAAAAGAAGAAGAATTTTTTTTTGGGGAAAAAGGAGGGAGGTCGGGTTAGCAATGGGGGTGGTGGGTGCTTGTGGGTTTTGAAAGTTTGACGAATTAGAGTGGATTTTAAGGGTTTTGAGTTACGAAAAAGGTAGGGGATGAAGGTATTGGGGAGGATTAATGGAGGAATTTGAGATTTTGAGGGAAAAGAGGAGATGGAGAAGATGAAGAAAAAGTTGGGAATATAGAGAATTTAGGTGAGGGGTCGGTTTGGAGAGAGAGAAAGGATTTAGAAAAGTGGGTGTGTTTGGGTAGGTGGAGGAGTTAGAAGGTTGGAATTAAGATGGTTCCCACGAAATTCCAAAAAAAATTAGGAAAATTTGAAATCACTAGAGACAGGAGCGGCGCGCCCGGTATGCGCCTGATGGCTTGGCGTGACGCGCTACCAATGCGCCCAAAGTGGGATACAGTTCCATGCGTCTTGGCGTGGCGCGCCTGTCTTGCGCCCGACCAAGTGGCGCGATGCACCTGGTGTGAGCCTGCCATCGGTGTTCTCTGGGGACCTGGTGCGATGGTGGCGCGTTGTGCTGCCAGTGCACCAAAAAGAGGCCCCCGTAAGTTAGCCTTGGCGTAGCGCGCCCAAACTACCCTGTTCAACGTATTTATTCTATTTTTGAGTAGTTTCTCCTCTTATGACATGCGCATCAACCAAACAATGTGACATAATAATGGTGGGTTGCCTCCCACCCAGCGCCTTAGTTTTGGTCATGGCACGACTCATTTTTTTATTTTTCTTTATAACTTCTAAAGTCCTATCTAAATAACAAACTAAGAAAATAAAAACTCTACACCTAGGAATTTGAAACTAAGCTAAAATTTCAAAATTAAGCAAAACTACTACCTATTACATAGCATTCATGGGTTGCCTCCTGTGTTGCGCTTGATTAACGTCGTGACACGACGCAGCTTGGATCATTCATCATTTAGCTCAAGAGCCTCCCGATCATGATCTGAATCCCCACCAAAGTAGTGTTTCATTCTTTACCCATTTACCAAGAACGTAGGGCCAGTCTCATCTTTAATTTCAACCGCCACATGTTGTGTTATTCTTACCACTTCGAAAGGACCACTCCATTTCGACTTTAGTTTTTCGGGGAATAACCTCAATCTAGAGTTAAAGAGTAGTACCTTTTCTCTCGGAGTGAAAGTACGAGTAACTATGTATTTGTCATGCCACCTTTTCGTTTTTTCTTTGTAAAGTTTGGCATTCTCATACGCGTGGAGCCTAAATTCCTCAAGTTCATGCAACTGATTTACTCTCTTTCTACCGGCTAGCTAGGGGTCCAAGTTCAACCTCTTAATCGCCCAATAAGCTTGGTTTTCTAATTTCGCCGAAAGATGACATGCTTTACCAAACAATATGTGATAGGGAGAAGTCCCTATGGGTGTCTTATAAGCAGTCTTATATGCCCACAATGCATCATCTAACTTCTCAGACCAATCTTTCCTCTGCGCATTCACCGTTTTCTGCAAAATTTGCTTCACCTCTTTATTCGAAACTTCCACTTGGCCACTCGTTTGAGGATGGTAAGTTGTAGCAACCTTATGCCGAATACCATACTTAGCAAGAGGATTTTTAACTAGATGGTTAATGAAATGCTTACCTCCATCACTTATGATTTCTCTTGGAGTGCCAAAGCGAGTGACAATGTGCTTCTTGATGCACTTTATCACCACCCTTGATCATTTGAAGGAAGAGCGACAACCTCAACCCATTTACTCACATAATCCACAACCACAAGAATGTATTGGTTTCCACTAGATGGCGGGAAGGGACCCATGAAGTCAATACCCCACACATTAAAGATTTCTACCTCCAAAATGTTACTTAGCGGTATCTCATGTCTTTTTGAAATAGTACCCAACCTTTGGCATTTATCACAACCCTTCACAAAAGCAATATAATCTTTAAATAATGAGGGCCGAAAGAAACCAGATTGAAGTACCTTATTCGCCAAGCACTCTCCTCCATAGTGATCTCCATATGGGCTAGCATGACAACTTTCGAGCACTTTTTGAACCTCATACTCCATAATGCATCTTCTTACTACCCGGTCCACACCTTACTTGAACAAAAACAATTCATCCCAGATATAGAACTTAGCATCATGATTGAGCTTTTTCTTTTGTTGGGTGGTTGCACCCGGAGGGTAATCTCTACTTACTATTAGATTCACAATGTCCGCATACCATGGCACTTGAGAGATATCTAATGCCATCAATTGTTCATCCGAAAACTCTTCTTGGATTTGCTCACCCTCATTCACATGGGAAAAATCCTCAAATTCTTAGAGAAACAATATCCACCGAATCAGCCTTGGTTTAGCATCCTTCTTATTGAATAGGTACCTAATAGCTACATGGTCAGTAAAAACAATCACTTTAGTACCTACCAAATACGATCTGAACTTGTTGAAGGCGAAAACTAGAGCTAGTATCTCCTTCTCAGTCACTGTGTAATTAGCTTGCGCAGAATCCAATGTCTTGCTTGCATAATAGATCGAGTGGAACACTTTATTCTTTCGTTGTCCCAATACTGCACCCACTGCTACATCGCTTGCATCACACATGAGTTCAAATAGTAGTCCCCAATCAGGAGCAATTAAGATGGGAGCCTCAATTAAGTTCCTCTTCAACATCTCAAAAGCTCTCAAGCACATCTTTTTTTTTGGTAAATAAAAGTATTTTATTACCAAGTAAGAATTACAGCTCAAATTCAACAAAGACATACATGCCTGGACATGCCCAGCTCTTGACTATCTTAGCATCTATCTCCTCTATCAACTAGACTATGGATAACATCTAAACATTTGGATATATAGCCTATTTTTAGTTTTTAGATGGCCCCTGAAGTAAACCTCCTGGGAAATTTGTTTCAAAATGTCTTCAAAGCCTCGCCTCTTCTGCTGGAATACTCGTTGGTTTCTCTCCTTTTAGATAAAATAAACTGTTGCAGCTAGTGTTATCTTGTATACCTCAGCCCTACTACTTCTCCCTTTACACCAATTCTCTACCCATTTGAGTTCCCCCTCCCACTCCATACATGGTATTTGGATGTGCATCCATTTGAGTAGCCTAGCCCATAATTGTCCAGTGTAGTTGCATCCAAAAAACAGATGTTGTATAGACTCAAGATGAGTATTGCACAGTTGGCATTGTAAGTTTATGTCCATTCCCCATTTGTCCAATCTATCACAAGTGTATATTCTTCCCAATGCGACTAATCTCAGCATAAATATCCATTTTGGTGCACCTTGATTACCACATATCACTCCCTTCCATCTTACCTTTTCAAATTGTCCTTGTAGCTTTTGATATATGCTCTTAATAGTCAAACTGGACATTGTATGAATTGTATCCAAAGGTATGCAGCATCTATGAAATATTTTTTTGCCTTGAAAATCTTCTGAACTACCCATGATGCCTGCTTTGGTTCTATTTCCCAAATACATCTTCCCTTCACAGAATATGCATGAATCCACCTGATCCATAGTTTATCCTTCTTTGTACACATATTCCATAACATCTTGCTGATTTCAGGTTTGTTCCATATTTCCATATCAATCATATTCACCCCTCTTGCTGATTGTGGTTGACATAATCTACTCCAAGCTACTAGTGCTTTCCTTGTTGCTTCTGCCTTACCAGTCCACAAGAATCTTTTACACATCTGTTCAATCAATTGTGATATCTTCATTGGTAAGATGAAAATTTGTGACCAATATGTTTGCATTGATGTCAGTACACTCCTTATCAATTGAGCTCTTCCAACATAGGATTGGAATTTTGCTGTCCATGAAGAAATCCGACCTAGCATCTTTTCCAACAATGGTTCACATTGAGCAATGGATAGTCTTTTAGTACTAAGAGGTACCCCAACATAGCTAAAAGGCATGTCCCCTCTAGTAAAACCTGTGTATGCCATTATTTGATCCTGCTCAGTACTGCTTACTCCTCCAAAGTATATGGAACTTTTGCTAGTATTTGCTATCAACCCTGATGCCTTTGAGAATTCCTGGAAGGAATCAAACAATAATTGGACTAATCTGGCATCATCTCTACTAAACAACAGGAGATCATCAACAAAACCCAATTGGACTATGTTCACCTTCGAGCATTTGGGATGATATTTGAAATCCCTGGTCCACTTCAAGTTCTTCAGTAGTCTACTCAGATACTCCATACTCAATACATCTCATCAAAGTCAAACTTCACCTCCTTCTCCAAAAGACTGCGCATAGGTCTTGCAATCTTGGAATAATCCTTGATGAATAGCCGGTAAAAACCTGCATGACCAAGAAAACTACGTACCCTTTTTACATAAATGGGAGGGGGCAACTTCTCAATAACTTCTACCTTGGCTTTATCAACCTCTAAACCCGATTTTGACACCTTGTGACCCAACACTATTCTCTCTCTAACAAAAAAATGACACTTTTCCCAATTTAGAACTAAGTTAGTGTCCTCACATCTAGCAAATACTTTATCAAGATTTCGGAGACATACCTCAAAAGACTTCCCAAAGATGGAGAAATCATCCATGAATACCTCTACAAAGTCTTCCACCATATCATGAAAAATCGCCATCATACACCTTTGAAAAGTCGTCGGTGCATTGCAAAGCCTGAATGGCATGCGTTTGAAAGCATAGGTACCATAAGGACAAGTGAACGTGGTCTTTTCCTGATCCTCGGGGGCAATCAAGATCTGGTTGTAATCGGAATACCCATATAAGAAACAATAGTACTCTTGCCCTACTAGTCTGTCAAGCATCTGATCAATGAAGGAAATGGGGTAGTGATCTTTCTGGGTGGCATCATTTAGTTTCGGTAATCCATACATATTCTCCAACTGGTCACTGTTCTAGTAGGAGTTAACTCATTCTTTTCATTCCTTCCCACTATCATACCTCCCTTCTTGGGAACACACTGCACGGGACTTACCTACTTACTATCAAAAATCGGGTACACAATTCCAGTATCTAGCCACTTTATTACCTCTTTTCTCACCACTTTTTTCATCAAAGGATTTAGCCGACGTTGATGTTGTGCACTTGGTTTGTGATCATCTTTCATGTAGATTCTGTGCATACATAACGTCGGACTAATCTCATGAATATCAGCCATCAGCCATCTGCCATCCAATCTCTTTCTTCCTCCGTTTTAAAATCCTCAATGTTGCCTTAACCTATATTTCAGACAACTCTACAGAAAGTATAACATGCAAAGTTTTGTTAGTACCCAAATAAGCATACCTTAGGTGAGCATGTAGTGTTTTCAGTTCTAGCTTAGGAGCTTCTTTGATGGAGGGTTTGGGTGGTGGCCCTAACTCACGATCTAATGTTTTCTCTCTATACATGTGAGCCTCCACGAGTGCCAGATTCAAACATGTCTCTATCTCTTGGGGCTCAATATCTCGATCTACCTCATGACCTACTAACACTCTTTTTAAGGGGTCTTCGGGTAAAACTAACTGTGATTCTACTATTTGATCTACCACCGTAATAGTAGATAACTCTTCATAGATAGAAGGCAATTTTAAAGCACGGTAAACATCAAATACCTCAATCTTATCATGTGCCCTCATAGTCAATTGCCTAGCTGCTACATCAATCAATACCCTACCCATGGCCAAGAACGGACGTCCCAAAATGAATGGAACTTCAGAATCGGGTTCAAAATCTAAGACCACAAAATCCACTGGAAAAATCAAGGAACCTACTTGAACTAACACATCTTCTACCACCCCCTCGGGCATATCAATGGATCTATTAGTGAGTTGGAGAATGACAGTGGTTCGTTTTGGACTACCCAACCCAAGCTTTTGATATAATGACAAGGGCATCAGATTTATAATTTCCCCCAAATCACACAACCCCCGGGCATGAACACTTTGCCCAATTGAAATTTGCACTGTAAAACTACCCAGATCTTTTAACTTTTTGGGCAGTCTATTTTGGATTCTAGAGCTGCACTTCTCAGTAAGTGCTACAGTTTCATACTCCGTAAGCCTCCTCTTGTTAGCCACTATATCCTTCACGTATTTAGCATACTTCGGGATACCTTGTAAAATGTTAACCAAAGGAAAATTAATGTGAACCTATTTAAGGAGAGAAAGAAACTTACTGAAGCATTCATCCTCATTCTGCTTTCTGACCCTTTGTGGAAACGGAGGTGGTAGTTTCTTGTGAGAAATGAGTACCTCAACATTGGAGCTTTTTACTATCTCTTCAACTTTCTTTTCTTTGGTACCTGCCTCAGTGTCTCTCTTCTTTGGAGCTAGTTCCTCTAATTGTAACCCACTTCTAGTACTTACCGCATGTAATTGCTTTGGGTTGGGTTCAGTATCACCGGGCATCCCACTTTAGGGACGCAAGTTCAAAGAATTGGCTAGTTGCACAACTTATTTCTCTAAACTCATTTGGGACATTTGGATGTTTTTGATGTTCTCATCCTGCTTATCTAATTTGGCATTTAATTTGGTCCCTATTTCAGTCATGAGCTTTTGGAGTAGGTCTTCATTGGTCATCCCCCCTTTTGATGCACTAGGATTTGCGCCTTAGTTAGGATTTTGGTATTGTTGCCCAACCCCTTGAGAAAGGTATTGGTTATCCCCTTGCTCTAGATTTTGGTTTTGGTTCCTATCCCATGAGAAGTTAGGATGGTTCCTCCAACTAGGGTTATAAGTGTTACCATAGTTTTGCTGACCTCCACCCCTTTGCGCATTACCAAATAGTTTACGGAATCTGGGTTTGCCTCCCATTGCTTGGTTTCATGAACTCCACTACTACATACCGCATACATTTGGATGCATGTTGTACCATGTTAAACGGTTCTTTATTTAAGGACATCTATTTGAAATGCATGGCTATATTATGTTGCATTGCATCCAATTTGGAATTTATGGCGGTTGCTTGATCTACATCTAAAATTCCCGCAGCCCTTTGGGGTGTGGTTCTAGGCATTTCCCCCTTATAACCTGGGATCCTTCGAAGAGTCTATCGAGTAAGTAGAACAACTCCTCACAGGTTTTTGCTAGAGCTTGTCCACCTGTTGCACTATTTAAAAGCACACGTGCATTATAATCTAAACCTTCAAAGAAAGTGTGAGCAAGTACCTCATTAGTTTGCATGTGGTGCGGGCAAGCATTCAACATTTGTTTAAAACAAGCCCATGCTTGGTACATGTCCTCTCCCTGGTTTTGATTAAACCTTAATATCTCACTCCTCAGCTTTGCGGTTTTCTTATATGAGAAGAATCGACTCAAGAACTTCTTTTCTAGATAATCCCAAGTAGTGATGGAGTTTGGTGGCTCAGAATCTAACCAACGCCTTGCGGCTCTTAACAATGAGACTCATAGAGAATGGGAACAACGTCAGCCTCACATAGTACGATGAGACTCCAGTTGGGATGTATGTATCAATAATCTCTATAAAGTTCCTAAGGTGGATTTGGGGATCCTCGTGGGGGAGACCCGTGCATTGCCTATTAGAATGGATGAGTTGTACCATGCCCTGTTTTAGTTCAAATCTAACCCCCGGTGGAAATTTCCTAATACTAGATGCCACATTGGCTGTGAGTGGGACTGCCACATCATGGACTGGTTTTACAAGTACGATAGGGGGTACCCCTTGGTTATTCACGTTCTCTAGGTTATTCACATTGTCTTGGTTATTGTTCTCATTGTTTTCCTGAAGACCTAACCCCAATTCTCCATGACATCCTTGATTAGCCATTTTCCTGCATCGGCGTAAAGCTCTTTCGGGTTCGCTGTCTTGTTCGACAAGTTCTCCTTTTCAAGCCAGACTTGAAAGTCAAGTGCCTGGAATAAACAAGCTAAGATCAAGTAATTAATACCTAAATATTCTAATTGTAGACTTAAGAAGATCGAATATAAATCAATTTATAAGTCCCCGGCAGCGGCGCCAAAAACTTGTTGCTCCACAATATACACGCAAGTGTACGTGGTCGCTCAAGTAATATAGATTCTTAAAGAAACGAGTTATCGTTCCCAAGGGACTTATGATCAACTTATATTTGACACTTAACTCTACAAATAAATTAAAAGTAACCATTTTTAGAAATTCTGATGATTGTTAACTACTACTAATTATGCAATAGATAAAAGTAACCAAGATTGAACGACTTTAAGATGATGTTTCAAGCAAGTAAAAGACGATTTCAGGGCTACAACATGTAACAAATCTCATGTATCATATTCTTGGCTTAGAACTAATTTTAGTTGTCAAGTTACTAGTTTACAGGGTTAATTGTATGAGTCGGGTTCACACCTCTAGTCTCCTACTCCAGTTAGCTATCAAACTACATCGTTGAACGGGGATAAATAGACTAACTGGCGAGCATTTATATTTCATCCTGTTTCATAACCAAGCAAGTTGTTCGTCCGGGTGTCACTCCTAAACACAAATCACCTCAATCAAATGGGTCGATCGAGCTCTTTATATTCTTTGGTCTATCTAACCCCTCCTCTCTCGATTTTAAGATTAGACAATAGATTTATCTCTAGATGGCCAGTCAAGAAATACTAAAAACAAGAATATAGAATTAACTTATAATGACAACTAAGAAGTAATTCAAAAAGCCTTAAATAATCAACAATCAATTCGTAACTGCAGCCCCAGAAGTAGGTTTTTTAACGACTCATGCTATTAGAGAACCACAAAATACAATTGTTCGTGCGATTTTTGGAAAATAGAAGAGTAAGAAGATCAAAACCTATTACAAATGTTGATACTTGCTATTGCACACCAATAAAAAGTCGAACCCTAACAATGGAGCCCTAAGGGTTTATTTATAATAGTTAGGAACAATAACGTCGAATTCTACTTCAACTAGGAGTCCTTTTTAAATCAACTTTTGCTCAAACATCCACATAGAGCTGGGGCATCGATCCCTTGTCGCGCCTGGCAGGCTGGCACCCAGCACTGCCAGTGCGCCCAAATGCAGCCCCAGTAAACTTTGGCTTGGCGCGCCGTGCCCTTGCTGCGCTAGTGATGCTGGGGCACCGCGCCAGATTTTGCTCCTACCGTCAGTTATCGCCTTTAACTCCTTTTCCTTTCTTGAATCGATCACTTCCCTTAGTAACCCACAAAATCACTAATCATGTATCTTAGTATGCAATCATCGCAATCCTTAGCTAAAACATGCTAGTTAGAGTAGTGAATGTCCTAAAACTTACGGTAAAGATGGGTAATTTTTAGTAATTGGGCATATATATTTGCCCAAGATCAGTCATCCTAAGCTGGTCGAACAAGTCAACTATTCTAAGAAGGGGATACTTATTCTTTATGGTGACATTTTCAACTGGCGATAATCGATACACATCCTAAGGAAACTATCTTTCTGTCGCATAAAAAGGATTGGAGAACCCCAAGGTGATATACTTGGTCTGATGAAAGATTTATCAAAGAGATCTTTTAACTGCTCTTTTAACTCAGGTGGAGCCATTTTTTATGGCGAAATAGAGATGTATTAGGTATCATGAAGAACATCTATTCTAAAGTCTATTTCTTTATCGGGAGGGAATTTGGAAGATCATCAGGAAAGACTTCTGGGAATTCATTCACAACTGGAACTAATTGTAGGGGTGGTGTCTCAACACTATAGTTTCTAACTCTAACTAAGTCATCGATACACCCTTTGGAAACTAACTTCCTAGCCTTAAGGTATGAAATGAAACGATCTTTAGGGACCACTGGACTACCTTTCCATACTAAGACTAACTTATCTAAAAGCTGAAACTTTACTCTGGTTCTATAGTCGACAGAAGTATAACAATAATATAACTGGTCCATGCCTAGAATAATATCAAAATCCACCATATCTAACTCAACTAAGTCAGTTGTGGTGTCTTTATGATGGATTAAAATGGTGCGATTTCGATAAACTCTCTTATCCAACACAAACTCACCAATAAGAGTAGAAACACTAAAAGACTCAAGAAGTTGTTAGGGAAAAATCCCAAACTTTACAGTTATATAAGGAATCAAAAAAGACAAGTTAACACCCAGGTTAAGTAAATCATAAGCATCTATAGAGAAGACTTTTAGTATACCAATAACAACATCGGGATATTACTTTTTCTCCTAACGACTAGACATAGCTTATAGACGGTTTTGAACTCTGCATGTTCTTGATGTAGTGCCCTTCTGAGAAACACTGCCTATTAGAGCTACTGAAGTAGACTAGTCCCAGATCCCCCATTACCTTTCCTTAATAGATTCTCACAAAGTGACCCAACTTCCCACACTTATAACATCCACTTGTGCCATCACAACACTTCCCCTAATAGGACCTACCACACTTGCCACAAGGTGGGTTTAGAGTATTTCTTTATGAAATCTTTGATCATTCTTATTTATCGGTGCAAGTGTACTAAGTAGGGATAGTACATGTCTAAATAACCTCATCTAAAAGAAGGATCTGCTGAATGGGTTTATGTCTTGTTGACTTTGCCCTTACTCTAGTGTTCCTCTCTATCTTTCTATTTATCCTCCTCAACTTTCTGAGCGTACACCATGAGTCTAGAGATATCTATATTAGTGATCAACAATTTTGCTTCACACTCCCACTTCACATGTTTGTCTAATTGATTAACGTTTCAAGGACACTTCATCCAATTCTAAGTGTCAACGATCGCTAGTCAATATAAAACCCAACTAAATGAGTTGGAGTCGAATCCCACATGGAGCAATACGTGTTTAAGAGTCAATTGAGAAGTATAAACATAATCAAATCAGTCATACGAATAACAATTATCGAATAAAGACATCCTTCAAATCAGGGGGTGACAAGAATGTCAAATGGGGGGTTTCGGTTTGAAATTATCAACTACAAACAGTGGCAAACAATATGAAATAACAATAATGAGAAGGGTTCTTGGGATGTGATTCGATTATAGGCTAATATAGACAAATGGGTAATTGCAACTATTAGAAAATAACTAGATATTAGTGAGTAAGCTAGGCTATAGAGGAGATAAACTTTATCTCGAACAATTTACCCTGAATCAAGTTGATTTCTCTCAAACATCAACAAGCATGCAAGATAAGAACAACCCACACCTTAGTCGATTCACTCTCTCGAGTTGAATGTGTGAGATTAAGTTTAGGATTCACTCTCTCGAGCTGAACCCAGGTCAACCCAATACCCACAGACCATCAATCAATAAGTTTAGTTTTAAAACCTCTCTCTCGAGCAAGCCAAAAACACAAAGGTAGAACTGCATTTGCAACTACAATTCTTAAGTTAAACCATAATTAATGATTGAACTCACTTCTAAATAGCATTTAAACTAACAATTAGTAATACCCATAAACTAAATCATCTCATAATCACACCCCAATAATTGGGGTTTTAGCTAGACATAATAAAAAGGTCAAAACAGTTACCAAATTGATTATCCATCAACTGGGTAACTGTAGATTCGTCCTTACAACGCTCCAATTTGAAGAATCTCAAAGATCCACTTCCAATTTCTCAAAAGTGAAAAACTTCAATTCTTCAAAACTTAGGAAAAATTAGAGAAAACTGTCTCACCAGTTCAAAACTCAAAAATAAATTTCAAAAATATCTCCTAAGATTAGAATTGATACTAAATTTAAATGTTCAAAAAAAAATATATAGTCGCCAAAAATGTGCTGTGAAGAGTCACTCGGTGAAGTAAGTCGGGCACACCGAACCACTCGGCGATCCGCCCTTTTGTCACTTCCATCGCCCTTCTGCCTTGGCATTCAGGATCCTCAAGGTCTGTGACTTTGGGCAATCTAATACTGCATTACGGAACCACTCGGCGATCCACTGACTACTCCTTTCTCTCGCCAACTTGGTTCTTTCTTTCAGGGCTTGGCACACTAGAATTTTAGGTGGTCAAGTAGCCATTCAGCGACTCGCCAAGTGGGTTTGGCGATCACCAGGCTTGCCTTTCTTCATTCTTTCAGCATGTTTTGTTCTTTTTTGCAAACTAGTGTCATTGCTTTGTTCCTCAATCCATATACCTGGAAATCAAAGGTTTTACATTAATTATTGTCACAAAATAAGCCTTTTAGGATACTAAACCTATATAAATAAGGGAAAAAGGACAAATATGTCCCCCAACTATCGTAAATGGTACGCATATACCCTTCGTTATGCTATTAGGACATCAGTGTACCTACCGTCCAAATTGTGGAGCGTTTATACCCTTTATACTAACAGATATCAACCGACCCGATATTTAATAAATTTCGACCCAAAAATTTAAAAACCCACCCGATTAATTAAAAATCCACCCAAATAAAAAATATCTACACTCAAATTACAAAGACATTTCACTGTAATTTCCGGTTGCCTTCTCATACTTGAACCTTGCTCTTTGCCAAAAATTAATTCCAAGAGCCCAACCCAAATACCTACACGCTGACTTCCATGTCACTACTCCTGGCAGTTGAAAACTCCATCCATATGTAACCTTTCACAACTTCAAACTCGCGAAACCTAGTCGTTGATCCCCTGCGATTCGACTTTGAATAATTTGATGACTCCTCATAGATCTCAAAACAAAAGGCGGTATCTTGAACCATCAAGAATGAATTTCACAATGTCCCAACATGAATCAGCAACACAAATAAAGAACAAATCAAAGAAGAGAAACAAATTAAACAACCCAAAAAGCCTGAAAATGAAGAAAAGGAATTCATTTTTCCAGAATATTTACTTTTAATGATGTGTAAATTGAAGCTATCAATGGAAGTTTACAAAGAAACAACCTATGGTTCTTAGATGGGATTTCTCAAATGGTTTACCACCGAGAACACAAGTTCTCATATGGTTAACCAGAGAGAACAGAAGTTCTCAGAAAGTTTACCAGAGAGAAAAAATGGATAAATCTGAAATGGGTTACCAGAGAGAACACAAGTTAAACCATCCAAATAAGAGATTTTTAAAGAACAACTGAAAAGGCAGCGAAGACTGAAACTAAATCTACGGAACACAGAAACAAACACCTATTACAACCACCAAGATTGTCATGTTCTTTACCGACGACGGTGGATATGTCCATGGCTACCATGATTGACCAGAAATTAGTGAATGTAATTGCTTATAATGTGCAAACAAGGTGCAAGTTGGAGCAGATTAGGACGAAGACGGCCAAGCTCCTACCGGAGAACTATTGCTGGACGGAAAAAAATTAATTTATGGAAGAATTGAGGGTTTAAGTTATGTGGGTCATGGGTGGGTTAGATTATGGGTAGATGGGTGGGTTTTATTAATTTGTGGGTAAAAATTAAATTGATTTTGGATAGATCATTTAGATAATGACATGTGGCCCTCCGTTTGTTATAAGGGTAAATACAACCCAAAAGATAGACGGCAAGGGTATGAATAACCTTAAAGAATAACGAAGGGTATTGACATACCATTTATAATAATTCGGGGGTATATTTATCCCTTTTCCCTATAAATAAAGTCCTAAATGAGTCCAAATCTTGGATTCATCAACACCCCCAACTTAAACTTTTGTTTGTCCTCAAGTAAAACTCAAGTCCGCCAGTTCAAAAAGGATGTCACAAACTGTTACAACCCGAGAGTACCCCCTAGACGTAACATGGTGTACAAAACTCCGAAGAGCCTTATACAAGCCTCTTAGCATATCATAAAATAAGAACATAGGAATTTTACGGAAATTTAAAACTTTTCTTTTACAATCGAAATCTTTCATAAAAATAACCAAGAGTCTATTACACTATGTCTCAAACCATCTACAACACTTGAATAACAATTTAGGACATAGCCCATACAAAAGCTCGAAAAGTAAAACAAATGACATAAAGGTAAAAATGGGTTTGTCCTCGAAGCTATGAGGACTCACCAAATCTTCAACTCCATGCTTCTTAGAAACCTATCTTCTAAGAATAGTACTCAAGTCTCCAAGCCCTACACTTTGTAAAAATATAGAAGAAATATGGGTTAGCACAAAAATGTACCAAGTATGATAGTCATGCATGAAAACCTTCGAAAACATGCTAAAAGGGACATTTTTAGTTGAATGCATGCACTTTGCTAGTTTAAAACCATCATTTGGCAATTAGTGTGAAAACACAATCATAAGCATAGAAGACATCATGAAGTAACATAGACCATAGCATGGTAGACAACAATCACAACTAGTGCACCTAAGAGATACCATTAGGAACATATACATAGTCAATGCAATCTAGTGTTAATATGACAAGTGAGAAACACTTCATGAGCCACATCAAGGCAAGCATGTACAATGCATAGGTAAGACCCCATAATCCCACCTATGCTAAGCAAGTCACTTTAGATCCTCATTCATGTTTACCCTCTTTTAATCTCATCCTTAGCTTATCTCTCATAGACTAGGAACATTCACTTTTAGTCAACCACATTAAGGAAGAAACTCATAGCAACAATCCAAGTTAACATGCAACATTACAAGTAGCCTTGACATCAAATGCAATTACCATTTAGACACAAGCACATTCATTACACGAGTAATCTTGACATATAGGAACCTACCATAACTACTCCCAAAGCCTACTTGTGCAATGTATGAATGAAGTCCCATACCCCCACCCATACTAAATAGAACTCCTTGAATAGCCATAGTATATCCTAGACTTGACTTTGTGGGAATTAGCCTTAACCGACATAGACCATGTGAGCTTGCATGGAATCTGGTGTTATGCCCCACACCGAAAAGAGGTGTCCTACTTGCCTAAGGTAGAACTAAAATGTATTATCTTGGAAATGAATTCATTGGCTAAATAACCTACGGGGGCACGTAGTTATGGGATAAGGAGATTGCTTCTAGAAACCCGCCCTTTCTAGCGGGGGAGCTTCCATCTCATGAGATTCATTATAGAAGTCCGTCCTTTCTAGCGGGGGAGCTTCCATCTCATATTCAATATCCACTCGGTGCTAGGCATAACTTACCACGAATACATCTTTAATCTTAAATTGGATGTACAAGCACGAATGAGTATCTTATCCTCCACCCAACACAATTCATAAGGATAGCTCATAGATTCATTAGGTGAGAATGGACTTTAAACCTAGAATCTTCATGATAGACTCAATTAGGTGAGAACTAACTTTCAACCTAGAATCTTCAATATGTGATGAAAAACTTTCACATTATACTCATCATGTGTTTATGAGAATGAACTTTCAATTAACACAATAATATCATCATAATCATGGAATCATCATGTCTATGTGTGTATGAGTGAGAATAGACTTTCAACTACACCACAATTACATCAAAGTCATGATCACTTTACTTTCTCAAAAGATGGTCTTACATCATGAACACCCTTTCACTATGCATGTACAATATAATATCTTACCCTTTTTAAGGACCAAAGACCATACTCACTCAACACATCTAGCATTCAATATATTAGACATGGATATAGTCTTAGTTCAAGTAATCTAGTCATTAAGTGCATGATCTCAAACACTCATAATATAGGTCATGTTGGTGGAGTCTTTCCACAATAAATCACATAAAATTCAACACAACTATTTAGGTTACAATCATGCTCATCAAGTATACCCATAAAGCCACAACTTTGCATAAATCTCATATTTTACCCCTCTTGGATCAAGGATCACATTCTCCCAATCAATCTAGGTTACCACATTCAACATGGGTAATAATATGACTAAGAAACCACATTACAATAAGAACAATTCAATACAATTGACCTTATTACAATTCACCCACATTGGAGTCATAAATTTAGGGTTAGGGGGATTTCATGGATTCATGGTGAATTTATCATAAAAACATCTTAAAAACAGTAATTAAACCATAATATAAGACAATTAAACAATTTAAAATGATTTGGGGAAGAATCCATGTTTTGAAGAAAACCCTAGGTCTTTGGAGACTTTTCCTACTTTGAAATTGGAGATTTTAAGGGATCCATGGAAGAAAGCATTCCATGGATAAAGATTACCATACCTTAATTGATGATTTCCTCATAAAATTGGAGAGAAAAGGCTGCACCTTGAACCCTAAGCTTGACCTTGTTCTTGCTCTTCAATGGAGTCTTAGAGAGAGAAATAATTTCGGAGGGAAATAGTTTGTTTTGGGGTCTTGAATGAATGAACTAATTGAGTTAGTTTAGGAGTCTATTATGTAGTTAGTTTTTAATTAGTATTAACAATGCTACTTAATTAATTAATTAACCCTAAGCCCCTCCCTTAACTCGAACTTAAACTAAAAGTTCAACTCACAAGTGTCACCTACGAAACCCCACCCACGGACCGTGGGTGGGTCCACGAGCCATGCTGGCAAAACGTGGTTTACATTAGAGAGTTGGAGAAAAATGGTGAGGCTTCAGCCTCGACCCATGACCCCCACATACGGGGCGTGGGTCCACCCACGGCTCATGGGTTGCCCATTCGTAGATGAAGCTGTTTTTGACAGCTTTTTAGGCAGCCCCCTCGGTCCTCCTCAAGGACCCTTGGGATGGTCCTTGGGGGTCATGCCTTGACGTTCATACCCAAAAACACTTGTACTAGTTAATGTAGGTGCTTTTACGACTCTACTCTTTACGCTAAACCCTATTTAGGCCACTAGTTTATGTTTTAGTCTCTAGTTTAGTCTATTAGTTTTAGGGGGCGTAACAATATCTCCCCCTTGGGGACATTCGTCCTCAAATGACAATCTTGATACGTTGAGGAATTAGAAGCTCAAGACTAGCAGCCCATCATGCATGAAACATCAAAATATGTAAAATTTACAAATGCACCATTTACAACATTCAATACTCAAAGGAGGCAACTTCAATTCCATCTCAAACATGATCAATGCATAAAAAGGGAGTAGGAACTACATCTAACAACCCAATATGCACAAAGTTTAATATTTCTCATTTTCATAGGAGGAGTTCACTTCTCCACTATAAATAATGCTCAACACAACATCATGGAGCCAATATGCAATTTCTCTCAAGAGCATACTAAAGCATGTCCATCAACACATATCATGAAGTCAAATAGGAAACTCATACTAAATGCACAACAATATGAGGAACATGAATCATGAAAACCCATTTTCACATTAAACATGAATATTATAAGGAACATGCATCATTTAAGGAAACCATGGAAAACATATAATTCACACATGACTTCCAACATAAAGAAATTATGGAACACATACCACATCCAAGACTTCACACTTATGAAACAAGTCAAGGGAAACTTATCCTCTCAAGCTAAAGGAGGAATAGAAGGAAAGATAAGGATATCGGGACATCTCATTGGCCCCTTGGTCTCCCAAGTAGCACCCTCACCTACAATCTTTACACAAAAACCACTCATTTACACCTTCATGGAAACAACTTCCTTACTCTTCTATTTCTTAAATTGCCGGTCTAAGACCTCTACCGGAACTTCTAAATTAAAGAGATTCTCATTTAGGCACTCTAACTCACAAGCACCCTTACCAACACTAATCAAAATCTCATATGAGCCTACAAAACCGAGACTAAAATTCTCAAGCTCACTACACCTCTCAAGGTGGGAAATTCAAGCCAATCCTAATCATGAACATATAAGACACCTAACCCCTTTGCCATCAAATAACATTATCTCCCCCTTGGAAGTAAGCCTATACGAACTCTTCTAAGCCTCATCTCTTTCAACTCTAAGGTTGGGTCAACCTATCACTCAACTTCCACATACCTCACACAAGGGGATTCTAAACCATGGAGCATTACACTCTTATCCTCCCTTTCAAAGAATCTACTAACTCAACATTTCTAGGCATCACTTAAACACCACTATTCATCAAATCTTTCGACACACCCTAAAACTCATCATGACTAAGTCGGGTTCTGCCAACATACATACATAACATAATGCAACCTATTAATACCAAAGGATTCCATCTAAACCTATCATCTCAAGCCTCATATAGTCATATAGCCATAATTGGCATCACTACTAACCTTTTCTCCCTCGATCCTTGTATCATGAGCCCTTCAAGTGGTCAAATCCTAAAGACCATCGGATAAGGAATATGAGAGAGACCTTATAGAGTTAAGCTCTATGGCACGACTTGGAGAATGAATAAGTGAGATTTTCCTAACATCCAATAGCCTCCTATTCATAAATGTGACGCGTTTCACACTATGAACAAGACTCTACTAGATGTGGTTGAGACATCCTAAAACCATCCCAAAAATCTTGTGCTCTGATACCAAGTTTGTTACGACCCGAGAGTAACCCCTAGACGTAACACAACGTACAAAACTCCGAAGAGCCTTATACAAGCCTCTTAGCATATCATAACATAAGAACATAGGAAATTTTGTGGAAATTTAAAACTTTTCTTTTACAATTGAAATCTTTCATAAAAATAACCGAGAGTCTATGACACTATGTCTCAAACCATCTACAACACTTGAATAACACTTTGGGACATAGCCCATACAAAAGATCTAAAAGAAAAACAAATGGCATAAAGGTAATAATGGGTTTGTCCTCGAAGCTATGAGGACTCACCAAATCTTCAACTCCATGCTTCTTAGAAACCTATCTTCCAAAAATAGTACTCGATTCTCCAAACCATACACTTTGTAAAAATATAGAAGAAATATGGGTTAGCACAAAAATGTACTAAGTGTGAAAGCTACTTTGAATGCATGCACTTTGCTAGTTTAAAACCATCATTTGGCAATTAGTGTGAAAACACAATAATAAGCATACAAGACATCATGAAGTAAAATAGACCATAGCATGGTAGACAACAATCACAACTAGTGCACCTAAGAGATACCATTAGGAACATATACATAGTCAATGCAATCTACTGTTAATATGACATGTGAGCAACACTTCATGAGCCACCTCAAGGCAAGCTTGTACAATGCATAGGTAAGATCCCATAATCCCACCTATACTAAGCAAGTCACTTTATATCCTCATTCATGTTTACCCTCTTTTAATCTCATCCTTAGCCTATCTCTCATAGACTAGGAACATTCACTTTTAGTCAACCACATCAAGGAAGCAACTCATAGCAACAATCCAAGTTAACATGCAACATTACAAGTAGCCTTGACATCAAATGCAATTACCATTTAGACACAAGCACATTCATTACATGAGTCATCTTGACAGATAGGAACCTACCATAACTACTCTCAAAGCCTACTTGTGCAATGCATGGATGAAGTCACATACCCCCACCCATACTAAATAGAACTCCTTGAATAGCCATAGTACATCCTAGACTTGACCTTGTGGGAATTAGACTTAACCAACATAGACCATGTGAGCTTGCATGGAATCTGGTGTTATGCCCCACACCGAAAAGAGGTGTCCTACTTGCCTAACGTAGAACTAAAATGTATTTTCTTGGAAATGAATCCAATGCATAAATAACCTATGGGGGCACATAGTTATGAGATAAGGAGATTGCTTCTAGAAACCCACCCTTTCTAGCGGAGGAGCTTCCATCTAATGAGATACATTATAAAAGTCCGTCCTTTCTAGTGGGGGAGCTTCCATCTCATATTCAATATAACTTCCCACAAATACATCTTTAATCTTAAATTGGATATACGAGCATGAATGAGTATCTTACCCTCCACCCAACACAATTCATAAGGATAGATCTTTGATTCATTAGGTGAGAATGGACTTTCAACCTAGAATCTTCATGATAGACTCAATTAGGTGAGAACTAACTTTCAACCTAGAATCTTCAATATGTGATGAAAAACTTTCACATTATACTCATCATGTGTTTATGATAATAACTTTCAATCAACATAATAATATCATCATAATCATGGAATCATCATGTCTAAGTGTGTATGAGTGAGAATAGACTTTCAACTACACCACAATTACATCAAAGTCATGATCACTTTACTTTCTCAAAAGATGGTCTTACATCATGAACACCCTTTCACTATGCATGTACAATATCATATCTTGCCCTTTTTACAGACCAAAGACCATATTCACTCAACACATCTAGCATTCAATTTATTAGACATAGATATAGTCTTAGTTCAAGTAATCAAGTCATTAAGTGCATGATCTCAAACACTAATAATATAGGTCATGTTGGTGGAGTCTTTCCACAATAAATCACATACAATTCAACACACAACTATTTGGGTTACAATCATGCTCATCAAGTATACACATAAAGCCATAACTTGGCATAAACCTCATATTTACCCCTCTTGGATCAAGGATCACATTCTCCCAATCAATCTAGGTTTACCACATTCAACATGGATAATAATATGACCAAGAAACCACATTACAATAAGAACAATTCAATACAATTGACCTCATTACAATTCACCTACATTGGAGTCATAAATTTAGGTTTAGGGGGACTTCATGGATTCATGGTGAATTTATCATAAAAACAGTAATTAAACCATAATATAAGACAATTAAACAATTGAAAATGATTTGGGGAAGAATCCATGTTTTGAAGAAAACCCTAGGTCTTTGGAGACTTTTCCTACTTTGAAATTGGAGAGTTTAAGGGATCCATGGAAGAAAGCATTCCATGGATAAAGATTACCATACCTTAACTGATGATTTCCTCATGAAATTGGAGAGAAAAGGCTTCATCTTGAACCCTAAGCTTGACCTTGTTCTTGCTCTTCAATGGAGTCTTAGAGAGAGAAATAATTTGGGAGGGAAATAGTTTGTTTTGGGGTCTTGAATGAATGAACTAATTGAGTTAGTTTAGGGGTCTATTATATAGTTAGTTTTTAATTAGTATTAACGACACTACTTAATTAATTAATTAACCCTAAGCCCCTCCCTTAACTCGAACTTAAACTAAAAGTTCAACTCACATGTGTCACCTACGAAACCCCACCCAAGGACCGTGGGTGGGTCCATGCGTGGTTTACATCAGAGAGTTGGAGAAAAAGGGGAGGCACAGCCTCGACCCACGACCCCTACCTTTGGGGGTGGGTCCACCCATGACTCGTGGGTCCCCATCCTAGATGAAGCTACTTTTGACAGCTTTTTAGGCAGCCCCCTTGGTCCTCATCAAGGACCCTGGGGTGGTCCTTGGGGGTCATGCCTTGACTTTCATACCAAAAATACTTGTACTAGTTAACGTAGGTGATTTTACGACTCTACTCTTTACGTTAAACCCTATTTAGGCACTAGTTTATGTTTTAGACTCTAGTTTAGTCTTCTAGTGTTAGGGGGCGTAACACAAACAGTGCTACAAAAGACTCAATCATGAATGCACACAACAAGACTCAACTTACTCAGGCAAGGATCAATTGTGCACTCAAAGATTCAAGTTGTGAATCACCATTATCAAAGATTATCAAGTTCACAATATTTGTTTCAAATGCAAGTTCAAGCTCAACAAAGGTACTCAAATGCCCTCACAACAAAGATGATTACATATTCACACACAATTGTTCAACACTTTGTAGCTCCGGAATCACATTCAACTCTCACACTCACAAAGATGAACACATGCATGACTTCACCCATAGGTTTGCCCTCATTTTTCAATCAACATTCACTTCAGCTCACTCAAGATCAAAAAGGTCTTTTCAAGGCTTGTAACGGGGCTGAGTGTAAAGGTATGGTCATTTAGGCTCAGTTGCTGCTATCCTCATGAAATGTGGTATGAACATCAATCTCTTCCCTTTTCTTTAACATTTTCACTCATGCTCAAAATTCACCATATTATTCACTTCTCATGGAATACCGGACACCCCATTTCTTTTGCAACTTTCACAACTTTATTTCACAACTTTTTCATTCTTTTTCTTTTTATTATTTCTTTTCTTTCTCTCTTTTTTTGTTATGGAGGGGTTCCATATTTTTCAAGTCCATGGATCAAGGGGGACTTCTTCACACTTCTTGATCTTTCTCCTCTTTTCAACACATCCCCAACTTAGGCTTTTAGTCTAAGTTGGCTATTCAAACGCACCACACTTCATGAGGATTATGGGTGAATGGATAAAGAGGGGTCACAATTGCATCAAGTTTCTTCCAAGAATAGGACAAGGCTCAAAGGGGTTCAACAAAGTTCACACACTCACAAGGTTGGCCACAAAAGAGGTATATTGTCAAATTGTTTCACTCTTCAAAATTGTTGCCTAAGCTCATTTCAAGAACTTGCATCACTTAGTCAATCGGACCAACGGGGAAAATTCTAGGTGTCATCACACAAGGTTCACGGTAAGCTCATCACACAAGGTATTGGCACAAATATCAAACAAGACTCCACACTTTCGCTAGTGTGCAATGTTTATCACAAGAGACTCATTCGATAATCGGTTAGTTATAACAAGATGCACAAAGTTCACACATTGTCTTTGCAACTTCATTTAGCCTCATCGTAGCCGCGCATTCATTTTTGTTTGATTAAGAGCACTATTCAAGTCATCGGTATTGATCATGACCGATACTCAAATTTGCAAAAGAACAGCCACAATCACACACAAAAGGTGGCAAGTTTTTTAGAAAGGGTTAAAAACCATTTGTATTCACAACAAGGAGCCATAAGCTTAAACATCCGCAAAACACAATATCAAAACACAAAAATCCAATAATATATACACAGAATAGTCACAAGAGGTACGTATGGAAATACCTCACCCCACCACAAATAAAAAAGGCAGTTGTCCTCAAATGCAACAAAATAATCAAAGTCAATAAAAATGACAGAGAGGGAAGTAAAGACAGGCCTTGTCTACACAGTCGCTCCATCTGTCGGGGCATCAGTTCCCGAGGTAGCAGCAACACTAGATCCAGCCATGGTAGTGTCTGCCAATGAAATCTGCACAGTTGAATCTGAACCTTATCCAACTCAGTGCTCAATAATATTCTCAAAATAATGAAATAATGTTCAATAACTATATGATGTCCCACATAGAGAAAATGTTTCATTTTAGGGGAGAACTGATAATCTTTGTCTTGAGTTAATACTCAAAAATGCTTTTTTATAATTGTATTGAACTTTCGTTCCATTTTAGGGGAGAACTGATGATCTTTATCTTGAGTTAATACTCAAAAATGCTTCTTTATAAATGTATTGAACTTTCTTTAAAAGGCTATACTTTTATGAGAAACTAGTTGTACTTTCTCTAACTAAGATATGTTTTCTTTAAAGCTAACAATGTTTTTATTTCTGAAAATTATGCACTTGAAGTCATTTATGATTTTTTAAAACTCTTTTTGAAATACTACTTTAAGGTTTGGAATTTACTCTACTCATAAAATAATGCATAAAAAATAGTATGTCAATGCTTTCAAATAACTCTTTGGCTAAAAAGAATTCATGTGGTACATTAAGCTTGAAAAAAATTAATGGTTATTAATAATATGAAGTATTGAAATCTCTATAATGAAATCAAGAATCAACCATATGAATAGAGAGAGAATTTCGAACCTATTGCACTTTGGGGTAAAATCCTAATTTGGTCTTGCTAGATGTATGGTGTGAAGAAGAACTTAATCCCTTACTATGATAGCTTTACATATCTTGGAGAACAAGACTTCTTGAAGAAAGCTTGATTGAGAAACTTGATACCCTAGGTTTATTCTTCTTGATTCTTGCCTAGTATTATGAGGTAATTCTTGCCTAGTATTATGAGGTAATACTACGATATAATCCCTAATTAGGTACTAAAATATTGAGGTTTAAACTAAGGAAGAATGGAAAAAGACTAAAATAATCCCAATTAAAAGTTTATCGGAATATTGCACGAAGGTAAACCATGGTCCAGGGAATTCAAATAAAAAATTGAGTCTTTAAAGCTCATTTCATGAGCTCAATCTACGATCTGTGGTTTGATCCACAACCAGTATATTGGGTTCGTGGAAATTATGCTGAAAAATAAGTTTATGAAGTTGTTTCATTCCACGAGCTCAATCTATGATATGTGGTTCTGTAACACCTCAATTTTTTGAAAAAGGAGAAAGGACCTTTTGGGACTACAGTCTGGTTCTAGGGATCCCATCGACAGACCGTAGACAGTAACCCTAGGAAGAGGGAAAATAGTTTTTCAAAATCAAGTTCAGTACCCTTTATACGATTCACCAGGATGGTCCATCATCCTATCTACGAATTGTAGATATGTCTCCTAGGTGAATCCCAGACTTAGTGAAATTTTGAGGATTAAAATTGGATTCTACGGTTGGTGTCTACGGACCGTAGGAAGACCTACGAGCCATAGAAATGTTCCGTCAAAAGATAGGTGATTTTCATAGTCCCAGTACTTGGTCTACGGCTGTCCAGTACGAACCATAGAACCATATATAGATCTACAGTATGTAGGTTGGAACCGTACGTAGGTCAAGTCCGGTAGTTATTTTAATGGGGTTTTAAGTCTTTTTCCTAATTGTTTTAATCCAAAATTATGTCATTTTTCCTTCTACCCCTATATATAGCTTTTAAGCCCCAAATTACCATTTTCTATTCATTCTCCTAAATTCCCCCAAATTATCTCAAGGCTAAGGAAGAAGAGGAAGAGCTAGGGTTCATCCAAGTCTCCAATTCTCCATTCCTTTTGGGCTTACAATATGAAGGTATGTCAGTATTCACCCATGGAGTCATTTCCTCCAAGGGGTCCACAAAGTTTTCAATTTCTTCCTTCAATTTCAAGTGATTCAAATTAGGATTTCTATCCAATCTTTATGGGTTTCATTCATATATGGTTGATTATACTTAATTGAGTCTTCTAATGCATGATTTAATGTTAATACATGATAGTAGTTGAAATTATGTTGACCCAAACATGATCCATGGTTTTTGATTAAGAATCCATGATGAAGGTTATGAACTATGAATTATGAATCTATGAAGATATGCATGTTTTTATGAAATTATTGTAAATGATTTGAGGATGCTTTGAGAGGAAAGTATCAATACTATTGTGAAAGGATTTCTCACTTACTATTATGATCATGATTGTGTGAAAGGTATTTCTCACATATGAATTCATATTGGTGAAAGGTTTTTTCATCTATGTTGAATTATGTTTAAGGAACTATTTTATGTTTTGATCTTGAAAAATATTGATTGGTATGATCATTGCCTTTCCTATGTTAAAGTGATATTTGACTTTTATCTATTCCGTTAGGATTTAGACTAAGCATCGAGAGGGCTTGAGGTGGAGGCTCAGTAGGGTAGTCTCTAGTAGAAACCTCTAGTTCCAAACTACGTGCCCCCGTAGGATTGTTGTGAATGACCTATCTAGTGGATCCAATTTAGCAAATGATGATATATACGGATTCTACCTTGGCAAGTAGATTCCCCTTCTTTCGGTATGAGGGATATACCAGATTCCATTATATAGATCTCATGGTCTTATTGTCGGTTAAAGCTAAGATCCCACAAAATGACTACGTTTTATTCAAAGCTTTTCTTATGTCCTTTATTTCAAATGCATTGACTATATCCTATGATTTTCATGTTTTACTTCCTTATGTTTAAAATGTCCAAATATTGATCATGTCTACATGCTTTAAACCACTACGCTTTCATGTCCATGTTTATGCATAGTGCCCCATAATTAGTACATTACATGTACTAATGCATATATGTGCCTACATTATCTCAAAATGTAGGGTCCGACGTTCCTACCTAGCACACTTATGGCTAGACATCTATTTGGCGCTTCAACTGATTGGTGAGTCCTCATGTTCCGAGGATCGAGACACTTTATATCTTTATGTCATTTAAATTTTTGGACTTTTGTATGTGATGTATGGTTATGTCCCAGTCACTTTCCTTATGATGTATTAGTTTTCTTATGGAGACTTAGGTTAGACTTTCGCTTTATCAAACTCTTTTGATATATGAAATGCTATCTTTTAAAGTCTTTAATTCTATTAACTTGTATGTTGTATGTTAAGTGGCTTGTGTAGGGCCTCCGGGGTTCTACACACCATGATAAACCTAGGGTCTACTTTGAATTGTGATGGGTTCAATCCACGAGCCATAGTTTGAGTTCGTGAAAATCAAGTTCTGAAAACTCTGTTGAGAGTGTTTTGAGAATATCATCTGTTCCAAGTTTATACATTTATGACAAACAATTTGGATCCTAAGAGTAGAATTTGTGAGGTATTGCACGTTCTTATACTCATGATCATATACTCTCTAGTATTTTACCCATGAACGGAATTGAGGTTCTGTAGAATATACTACAAACATGTGGAATTGACTTAAAAGGTCATTAGGACTAGTTTTTGCCTTTGACAAAGATTATTTACAATAACTATTCTCATTTTAGGATTCAGATAGCTCTACTTGTGGCATTGTATGGTAGAAGAGGTTGTTCTTCGATGGGTTAGTTTGATATTATCAAGGCTAGTCCATAGGGTAAAATATTGCTGAAGGAATCTACGAATAAGGTGAAATTGCTTCAGGGAGTAAGAATCTAACTTCCTACTTACTATTTCCTGTAACACATCAGATTTTGGAAAAGGGAGAAAAGGCCTTTTTGGGCTGAAGTCTAGTTCTACGGATCCCATCTACGGATCGTAGATGACAACCGTAGGAATATGGAAAACATTTTTTTCAAAATAAAGTACCAGTAACTTTTTTATAGTTTATTAGGATGGTCCATCACCCTATGTATGAGTCATAGATAAGTTTCGTAGGTGAGTCCCAGACTTAGTGGAATTTCGAGGGTTAAAGTTGATTTCTATGATTGGTGTGTACAAAACGTAGGAAGAACTACGAGCCATAGCAGTGTTCCATCAAAAGATAGGTGATTTTCATGGACCCAGTACTTGGTCTACGGTTGACCAGTACGGACCATAGAAAGATCTACGGTCCGTAGGTCCGAACTGTAGGTCAAGTCAGACAGTTATTTTAAGGGGCATTTGAGTCATTTCCCTAATTGTTTAACCCTATACTACATTGTTTTAACTTCTACCCTCAGCGCTATATAAAGATCTTAAGCCCCAAATTACCCACTTTCAATTCATTCTCCAACATTTCCCCTAAATTCTCTCAAGACTAAGGAAGAAGAGTTGGGTTTCATCCAAATCTCCAACTCTCCATTCTTTTTGGACTTCAAACATCAAGTTATGTGGGTATTCACCCATTGATTACTTTCCCCCATGGGGTCCCTAAGGTTTCCAATCCCTTCCTCCAATCTCAATTGATTTAATTTAGGGTTTTCAATTCAATCTTTATGAGTTTCATTCAATAGTGATTGACTATTGTTAATTAAGCCTTTTAATGCATGATTCAATGTTAATACATGATATTTAGTTGAAATTATGTTGACACATGCCTAAATTATGATTCGCAACTATGAACCTATATTAACTCATTAACCTACGAATTCTTGTTTTTATGAAGTTATTGTAAATGATCATGGGATGCTTTGAAAGAAAGGTATTAATGTTATTATGAAAGGTTTTATCTCATGTTATTATGATCATGATTGTGAAAGGTATTTCTCACATACGAATTCACATTGGTGAAAGGTTTTCTCATCTATGTTTAATTATGTTCAAGGAGTTATTCTATGTTTTGATCTTGAAAGATGTGGATTGGTGTTGATCATTGCCTTTACCATGTTATATTGGTATTTGACTTTTACCTATTCCGTTGGGACTTAGACTTAGCATCGAGAGGGCTTTGAGGTGGAGGCTCAAATAGGGTAGTCTCTAATAGCAACCTCTAGTCTCAAACTGTGAGCCCCCGAAGGAGAGTCTTAAATGACCTAGATAGTGGATCCACTTTAGCAAATGATGATATGTATGGATTCTAACTTGGCAAGTAGATTTCCCTTCTTTCAGTATGAGGGATATACCAGATTCCATGATATAACTCTCATGGTCTTATTGTCGATAAAGCTAAGATCCCACAAAATGACTATGTATTTTCAAAGATTTTCTTATGTCCTTTATTTCAAATATGTTGACTATACCTTATGATAATCATGTTTTGCTTCCTTATGTTTAAAATGTCCAAATATTGATCATGTCTACATGCTTTAAACCATTATGCTTTCATGTCCATGTTTACGCATAGTGCCTCATACTTAGTACATTTCATGTACTAATCCATACTTGTGCCTACATTATCTCATGAATATAGGGTCAAACATTCCTACCTCGCATAATTGCGGCTAGACATCTATTGGGTGCTTCAAGTGATTTGTGAGTCCTTATGTTCCGAGGACCAAGACATTTTATTACTTAACATCATTTTTCATTTTCAGACTTATATGTGATGTATGGGTTACTACCCAATAACTTTTCTTATGATGTATTAGATGGCTTTTGAGACATATGTTAGACTTCGCTTTGTCAAAATCTTTGATATATGAAAATGTTATCTTTTAAATTTTTTAATTATATTATCTTGTATGATGTATATTAAATGGTTTGTGTAGGAACTCTCGGAGTTCTATACATCATGTTACGTCTAGGGTCTACTTTGGGTCGTGACAAATTTGGTTTCTAGAGCATAAGGTTTAGAAAGGTCCTATGATGTCTCATAAGACACGTCGAGTAGAGTCTTGTTCATGAGTGTGAAGCGCGCCATATTTATGACTATGAAGCTATAAGACGTATAGATAATTCCAATTCTTTCATCACTCTAAAGTCGTGCGATATAGTTTAACTCTATATGTCTTTCTCCTAAACATTATTCGATCCTTTTTAGGATATGGCCCCTCAACGAGCATACGTCAGGAGAAATTTGAATAAGAATGTGGAACGAGAAGCTCCACAAGTTATGGTTGACCCTTTGTCCGAACAAGTGACTAATGCAGAGTTTCAAGCTGCTTTTCAAGTGTTGGCTCAAGCCAATAGGGAAGTTGTGGTCCCCATGAACCCAAATATGGGTATGACGGCAACTAGAGTGAGGGATTTTACTAGAATGAATCCCCCAAAGTTTCATGGTTTCAAGGTTGAGGAAGATTCTCAAGAGTTCATTGATGAGGTATACAAGGTTTTGATAACTATGGGAGTGACATCGGTGGAAAAGGTGGAATTGGCCGCCTACCAACTTAAGGGTGTTGCTCAAGTTTGGTTCAACCAATGGAAGGAATAGAGGGCGGTTGATTCAGGTCCTCTTGATTGGGAGAAGTTTAAGATTGCTTTCCTTGATAGGTTCTTTCCCCTTAAGATGAAGGAGGCAAAGGTACTTGAATTCATCAACCTTCGTCAAGGAAATATGAGTGTGAAAGAGTATGACTTAAAGTTCACGCAATTGTCTAAATATGCTCTTACTATGGTTGTTGATTCTAGGGCAAACATGAGCAAGTTTATTTCGGGTGTGTCCAAGATAGTGGTTAAGGAATGTCATACCGCCATGCTCATCAAGGAATGGACATTTCTCGTTTAATAATTTATGATCAACAAATTAAAGAGGATAAACTTAAGGGAAAGTCTAGGGAGGCAAAGAGGGCAAAGATCGGTGATGGTGAATTTGCACATTCAAGGTTCGATCCGACAAAGGTTTTTCGATCAAGGTTCCTCCAATGCTCCGAATTTTATGTTCAACAGAGATTGGGTGTCTAACCCTAAGCCTCAAGGAGGAAATAGTGGTGGAAATGGGCAAGAGTCATCCTGAAGAACTCTTGATGGGTATGTATAATTGATTTGGTTGTGGTAAAAGTGGTCAGTTCTTGAGATATTGTTCATCTAGAATTGATAAGGGAAGGGATGGTAGGCTAGCTCCGCTTAGTTGTTTGGGTTCAAGTGCTCCAAAGCAAAACCGATTGTATGCACTTCAAACTCATCACGATCAAGAGGGTTCTCCCGATGTTGTTACCGGTATTTTGAAAGTCTTTCATCTTAATGTTTATGCTTTGCTAAATACGGTGCTACCTTGTCTTTTGTGATGTCATATGTGTCTATGAGGTTTGATGTTTCTCCGGATGTGCTGATAGACCCTTTTATTGTCTCTACACCTATTGGTAAATCTATTGTGGCTAAGAGAGTCTATAAAAATTGTCATGTCTCCTTATCCCATAGAGTCACTCTCATTGATCTTTTAGAGCTTGATATGTTATATTTTGATGTTATTCTCGGTATGGATTGGCTCCATTCTTTTTATGCTTCTATTGATTGTAAAACCCAAGTTGTCAAGTTTTAATTTCCTAATAAGCCCGTCCTATAGTGGAAAGGGGGAAATTCTATGCCTAAGGGTCAGTTTGTTTCTTGTCTTAAAGATAGAAAAATGATCTCTAAAGGTTGCATATATCATCTTGTACAGGTTAGGAATACGGATTGCAACACCCCTACTCTTGAGTCAGTGCTCGTCGTAAATGAGTTTTCGAAAGTGTTTCCTGATGATCTACCCGGTGTTCTTTCTGAAAGGGAAATAGACTTCAGTATAGACCTTTTCCCCGATACACAACCTATCTCTATTCCTTCTTACCATATTGTTCAGGAAAAACTAAGAAATTGAAAGAATTGTTGGATAAGGGTTTCATCCGACTGAGTATCTCTCCATGGGGGATCCCATTTTGTTTGTTCGGAAGAAGGATGGTTCACTTCCCATGTGTATTGATTATCGGTAATTGAACAAGGTTACTATTAAGAATAAGTATCCTCTTCCAAGGATAGATGATTTGTTTGGTCAACTCCAAGGAGCGAGTTACTTCTCTAAGATCGACCTCTAATCGAGTTATCACCAATTAAGGGTAAAGGAAGATGAAATTCCAAAGACCATTTTCCGGACTCAGTAGGGTCATTATGAGTTTTTGGTGATGTTGTTTGGTTTGACTAATGCTCCGACTGAATTTATGGACTTGATGAATAAAGTGTTTAGACAATATCTTGACATATTTGTGATTGTGTTCATCGGTGACATTTTTATTTATTCAAGGAGTTAGGATGAGCACGCCGATAATTTGAGAATTGTTTTGCAAGTCCTCAAGGACCAACAACTTTTTGCAAATTTTAGTAAATGTGAGTTTTGGTTAAGATCGCTGGATTTTCTAGGTCACATTGTTTCTGGTAAGGGTATTGAGGTAGATCCTAAGAAGATGGATGTGGTTTAGAGTTCTCCTAGACCTCTATCCCCTTCGGATATTCAAAGTTTCTTAGGTTTGGTTGTTTATTATAGAAGGTTTGTGGAAGGGTTTTCTTCCAATAGGAGCACCCACCTTATCAACCTTGGTTTTCCATCCTTCTTTGCCATTAGGTAACAGATTGCAACATGATCAGTGTGAACAATTACTTTAGTGCCTAAAAAATACGCCCGAAATTTCTCAAATGCATAGACTATCGCAAACAATTCTTGTTCAGTCACGATATAATTATGCTGAGCACTCTTTAGAGTCTTGCTTATATAATAAATTAGGTGAAAAAGTTTATTGCGTTTCTGCCCCAACACAACACTCAATGTCGTTCCACTTGCATCACACATTACTTCGAAAGATTCTGACCAATCAGGACTGATAATGACTGGGGTCGATACTAATTTTTCCTTCAAGCACTGGAAAGCCATCATACAAGCATCATCAAAATGGAATTTCACCTCTTTCTCTAAGATTTTGCATAAAGGATGTTCAATCTTTGAGAAGCCTTTGATAAACCTCCGGTAGAAACTAACATGTCCTAAGAAACTACGAACCCCCTTTACCGAAATTGGTGGTGGCAATTTCTCAATAACTTCAACCTTTGCTCTATCAACCTCCAGCCCCTTTTGCGACACCTTGTGACCAAGTACTATTCCTTCTTTAACCATGAAGTGACACTTTTCCCAGTTGAGGACCAAGTTCGTTTCCACACATCTTTGGAGAACTCCTCCTAAGTGTACTAAGCACGTCTCAAAGGTATCACCCATAGCTGAGAAGTCATCCATAAATACCTCCATTGAATCTTCTACTATGTCGGCAAAAATCGATAGCATGCAACGTTGGAAGGTTGTCGGGGCATTGCATAACCTGAAGGGCATCCTTTTAAAGGCAAAAGTTCCATAGGGACATGTGAATGTGGTTTTCTCTTGGTCTTCTGGTGCGATGGAGATTTGGTTGTAACCAGAATACCCATGTGAAAGCAGTACCAATCCCTCTCTGATAGCCTGTCAAGTATTTAATCCATGAACGGCATAGGAAAGTGATCTTTTTCGGTCCACGAATTTAACTTTCGATAATCCATGCATACTCTCCATCCGATCACTAGTCTAGTCGGCACAAGCTCCCCTTTTTTATTTGGGACTACGATAATACCTCCTTTTTTCGATACACATTGCACCGGACTTACTCATTTGCTATCTACAATAGGGTAGATCACACATGCGTCCAACCACTTGATGATCTCTTTTTTTACCACTTCTTGCATTAGTGGGTTCAATCTCCACTGATGCTCAACACTAGGCTTACACTCATTATCAAGCTGGATTTTGTCAGTATAAATACCGGGAGGGATGCCCACTATATCAGTGATGGTCCATCCTATAGCTTTTATATATTTTCGCAACACTTCAAAGAGCAATTCACCTGCCATTCAAGCAAGTTAGCTGCAATGATCACCGGTAAAGTGTTATTTGCCCTTAAGAAAGCATATCGGAGATGAGAGGGAAGTACTTTCAATTCTAGATTAGGTGATTCTTCTGTTGATGGCTTTGCGGGAGGACTTTCTCTATTTTTTAGGTCAATATCCAATTTGATTGGAATCTTTGAATACCCTCCTAAACTTGTCAAAGCAGCTACTACCTCCTCATAGCCCTGAATTTTGGATTCATCATAATTAGCAAGTACGGCTTCAAGGGGTTCATTCATGCACATCAAATGGCTTACACTAGCTACCGCCTCATCGATAATATCACCAGTAGACACCACATGAATATCACTTGGGTGTTTCATGGATTTGCAAATATTGAAAGTTACTTCATCTTCGTTCACCCAAAACCTCAATTTTCCACTTTCAACATCCACCAATGCTCTCCCAGTTGCTAAGAATGGCCTTCCCAAAATAATGGAAATTTCAGCATCTACTTCACAATCTAAAATAACAAAATTAGACGAAAAAATGAACCGATCGACCTTCACCAATATGTCATAAAGTATCCCCACGGATGTTTGATTGAACAGTCTGCCATCAATAGTCTCATTGTGGTTGCTTTCGATTCACCCAATCCAAGTTGTTTGTATATCGCATAGGGCATTAAGTTGATGCTTGCTCCCAGGTCACATAAAGCTTTAGCGAATTGGAGCATGCCTATGGTGCATGGAATGGTGAATTCCCCGTGATCTTCCCTCTTTTTGATCAGCTCCTTAGTCATAATTGCACTGTAATTATGGGAAACTTCAATTGTCTCAAAATCCAAACTCTTCTTCTTCGTGACCAACTCTTTCATGAACTTGGCGTATCCCGGCATTTCCAACAATGCTTCCACAAGGGGGAGGTTGATTGATAGTATCTTGAACACTGACAAGAACTTCTCATCTTCATTTTTCTTCTTTAAACATTGGGGAAATGGTGGAGGTATTTTGGGTAAAGGTTGCATGACTTTTGGAAGTTGAATGTGTTATTCCACTTCCTTTTGTGGTTCTTTGGCAAGGTTTGGATGAATAAGAAACTCTTGTTCGTACATGCCTTCACCTTCTTCATGCTTTTGAGCATCTTCATTTCCCATAACATTACCTATTGCTACCTTTCCGCTTCGAGTAACCACAGCTAGCCCTCTATCGTCATTTTCTATCATTATATTTAGTTTCAACTGAGTTGATAATAAACTCAGTTGTCCTTCAAGTGTCTTGATGGCATCGGCATGAGAGTTCACTTTACTGTTCAATGATGAAAAGTCATCTTTCATCCCTTTCAACAAATCATCCGAACCTTCAACTTTGTCAAGTATGCGTGACAACAAGTCACACCCGGGGACTGCTTGCATTACCTTTTGATTTTGGGCTTTCACTTGAGTGAGTATGGTTTTCCTCGTAATCATATTCCCTTCTCCAATAATCATTTTGCTCGGCCCAATCTTGATAGTATCTCCTTTGTTCTTCTCCCTTATGATAGTTCCAACCTTGATTTCTGCCTCGCTGTAGAGAGCATGGGTGGAAACCCTCCTCATATCTCTTAGAGTTCCAACCTTGATTCTCCCCTGGCCTTGAGTAACCGAAAGAAGAACCCTCCTCAACTTTAAACACTCCACATGTCTCCTTCATGTGCTCTTGTAGAACTTCCATTTGGGTCAACATCTTCTTGATGTTTTCAACCCTCTCTTTCTCTTTATCAAGTTGCTCTTGCGTTAATCTAAAATGAAATGGAGAAACTCGATCCTCTTTGGTGTACCACGCTTGGTTTATTTTAGTCATGTCATCCAGAAGAAACGAAGCGACCTCAAATGATTGTAACATTATTCCTCCTCGTACCAATTAATCAGTCACTCCTTTATTAACCAAATCGAGACTCCGGTAGAAATATTGAAGTAGCAAATTTTTTGGTAGCCCATGAGTTAGGCATTTAAGTAGGAGCTTCCCACGTTTCATGGATGGGTTCCCCCTCCCATCGCTTGAAACTTTGAATTTCGTCTCAAAGTTTCATCATCCTTAATAGAGGAAATAATCTTGTGTTAAATGTTATAGCCAGCTCCTCCCATGATTTGATGGAATTGTTTGGTAACTCGGCTAACCACTTATTAGCCTCTCCCGTTAAGGACAATGGAAATAACCGCAGCCGAATTGACTCTTGTGACACACTTTTTAATGAAAAAGGGTTGCAAACCTCTGTAAAGTTTCTCACATGCTCATGCGGGTCTTTGTGATCTAGCCCTCCATATAGTCCCCTCATTTGGAGAAGATGAAGAGTTGTGCTAGTGACTTCAAACATCGCATTCTCATCAGTTTGTGGGATGCAAATTGCACCCATTCCACCCGATTGAGCTGGGTTGTAGACACTATTGATGTCGTCTATACCATCTTGATGACCTGCTTGGTTTTCATCATCTCTTGCTCACTCATGTTCACTTCTACCATGAAAGATCTAGACTTTATCTAAATATGCATAAATTCATCTATAATTCTTGACTTGGTTTCGAGCTGGTGGTACAGTCAGATTCAATACAACAAGTTAATGGCTTTGTCTTAGAGACTCCGTCTAGCCAGCCATGGTTTTAGCCCGCAAAATGAGATAAAAGGGCGTGTCATACCCGGTTAGAACTGCTAGACACATGGGCTCATTGACAATACGTATTTGAATCTGGACAGACCCCTTGCTTGGGTAAAAGGATTGAACCCTTCCATACAGTCATTAATTATTTAAGAATTTGTATATATTTCGATTCGGATTGGTTTCTTAAATTCGGATGTTAACAAGCTAGATTGAAGATGACCGCGCGGACTACCGCCCGTCTTCTGAGATCCTGTTTCGTTGGTATCAGAGCCTAGGAACTTTCATGGTAAATATTAATAGAAGTAATTATTTCGTCATAGATATATTTCTCTCTTTTGATCATGGATCTAGGAGACACTAGTACTAAAAGTACTCGTTTAGAAGAGGTAGATATACCTCAAAATCTTGATTTGTTAAA
>JAJOOR010015653.1:0-17376 GCA_036250505.1 Solanum acaule | reverse complement strand
CACTCTCGTTTGGTGGCAGTCTCGCTCGCCTCTCTCGCTTTTATACAAACACAAATGTATAAAATGTGTTTGTGTTTGTATAAAGTGAGAGGAAATTGTATATATACATATATTTTCGTTCCCCTCTCTCCCCTCTCCCAGATCTCGCTCGCCACTCTCCCAGATCTCGCTCGCCACTCTCCCAAATCTCGCTCGCCACCCTCGCCTCTCTCGCTTATACAAACAGAAACGAAATGTATAAATTGTGCTTCTGTTTGTATAAAGCGAGAGCAAATTGTATATACACATGCAAATACATATATCTTTGTCCTATACACTTATAATTATACAATACAAATATTTTCCTGCCCAATTTTCTTTTGCCTTTCTCTCTTTCTCGTTTTATACATACACATATTATACAATTGATCTTTTGTATACAACTACTTTCTTTTGTATATATATGTATAGCGAATTATACAACTGCTTTCTTTGTATATGTATAGCGAATTATACAACTGTTTTTTTTTTGTATATGTATAGCGAATTATACATATATATGTTTGCTATGGAGCACAATTATGCAAACTTTGCTATAACATACAAATATGAATTTTGTGTTTGCTATATGTGAAAGTTGCTCTATTTTATATATAGAAAAATATAAATATTAGGATGGATTGAATCCGTAATTCAAAAGCTACATCCACTAGTATTGGCTTGGTCCAATAATGCACGTAGATTTTTTATTAGATACTATATGAAAAGAACCCTTTCAACTAAAAATTGCCATTTTTATCATATGATAATTTTGGGACCATATGAGAGTAAATGAAAATGATATGTATGACTTGCATTTTTATTTAGCCTACTTAGATCTTCACCTCAAACCTTCCAACTAAAAATTGCCATTTTATTTAGTATAGACTTGCATAAGCATTAAAACATAAGAATATAAGATGTAGTCATGGATCTTTAATTTTTTAATTATAGTTCAACAAAATATTATGATGACACGAAAAGTATAGAAACTTCATTAAAAAAATTAAAATACATAAAAAATAAAATATCTAGTATATTCTTACAAGTATAAGCAATGCAATAGTGTTAAAAATTGTCATGAGATACAAATCAATTATACATTTAACTTTCAAACAATTGATTTTTTTTAATTAAATACATAAATTACCTTCCTAAAAGTAAATAATCAATAAATATTATCAATACTAACGTATAAAACATTACATTTTAAACTTATTTTGATTTGACATAGTTAAATGTTTATAATTTTAAATTAAAGATATATAGAAGAATGTATTAAAATGTCCTGAATCTTGTGGTCTTATTTCTTAAACATATCAGATGAAAAGTACAAAACTAAAAAATAATCAAAAAACGAGAAGAACTATTAGTTTTTAAATATATTTATAAGAAAAAGTAATACACACAAATTGAAACAACGTTAATTAAGACATGAAAACCAATAGTAAGTGTAATTAAAAATCATTTTAAGGGTGTTTCAGTCATTGCAAGTATTTGTTGCATGTTGTGCCAACGCACAGTTTTATTTGCCCACGATAGGAGTTCCTCCAATTATTTTCTCTTTTCAGCTTCAATTTGTTCTTCTCGGCTTCTCTTCCAATTTGCAGGTTAGCTCCTTCTTCAATTTTTCGCCAAAACTACTTCATAGCTGTGTGATGAATGATGATATTTCTTCTTCGATTTAGAAGTTATTTTTTTTTCCAGCAAATTGAGATTGAGTTCATGTGTTAGGGTTAAGGGATTTAACTTAATTTTTCCTTTCAAAATCAAATGAAGTCAAAAGCTAACTCTTGTTCAATGCAAAACTATGGAAATCCAATTTCTATAGAGATGCTAACTTTATGTATCTTCATACCCAAAATAGGCGTATATTGAGAAATTAATGATCCAACCATTTGAGTTCTATAAGATTTAACAACTAAACTCAGATTGCAGTTTAGGGGAATGTACTCAAAGAAGAAGATCTTCAAGGCGAATTCGAGCAAACAGTGAACCTTTTAATAAGAATTCTTAGAATTGTAACCGTTGCCAGTTTCCACAAACTTAATATCAGCCAAATCAGAACTAAAATCCTTTCGTGATGCCAATTTTATTTAACAGAGGGGAGGGGATAAGTCATAAGAGCTCCAGTGAGAGAGACTCGATTGTGCTGGACGGCTGGAGAAAGAGTATGTAGAGTAGGTGGAGAAGGGAGTAGACAGTAATTTCTCCAACCTTAACTATATAAGCCCCAAATTGGGCTTTGTTTGAGTAGTTGCTGTTGGGTTAACTATCTCTTTCCTGTTTGTGTCTTTTGGTATTTGGTATATACTGTTTCAATATCTCTTCCATTTTGTTTCTATTATTCCTTGTTAAGTGCTCAATGATATCGTGTTGCTTGCCTGCGAAATGGATTTCTGTTTGTTGTTGATGTTTGCCTGGCCTTTTACTGATATATTTCTTCTGTGTGACAAGTACTTTCCATAGTGTCTTTGGGTAGTAGCTATTGTCCTATGGATTATATATTTATACTTGTAAATCCATCTGTGCATTTATGGTTCTTACTTTCCATAGTGTCTTTGGGTAGTAGCTATTGTCCTATGGATGAGTTTTTGCTGTTATACGTTTCACCAGTATGATTTCCTTGTACGACCGAAGCACCATAAGTTCCTGCATTGTCTATTTTTCTCTCCTTTCTAAAGTGTATATTTTACTTTCTTTCCATACAACAAAATGAGCATCCAACGATGCAGATTACCATACATTGATAGTGAATATACCTTGGTTATAATTCCTGCAAAAAAAGAAAACAGTGTTAGTTAAAAACCAGATCCTCCTTTCCTTGTTCACTGGAACTTGAGAATGATCTCTAGTGGGCCTGCTCCTTCTTTCAGATGCTTCTTCTTCATGTTCCCAAGATTTTTCTACTGTGTATGTCATTTTTTACAGCTCCTTATTCTCAAGTATGATGTTATGCTCTTGTCACTGTTAACCAACTTCCTACCCCATGTCTCCATATCCAGGAACCAAAACTAGCTAACCTGAACTGTGTAATGCCAACCGAAAAGACCATTGAACATTGAAACTTAAACTTTCCAAATGAGAGAAAAAGAGCAAGATGAGTAAAGAAATAAAGCCTAACATAGAATTAAAAAATATTAGCAGCTTACTGTATATAGGAAGGCAAGAGAGGTATTCAATTATATTGCACAATTTAAAGACACATACATAACAACATAAGAAGTAGCATAAAGCCATAAACAGTGTCAAATACATAAGCTCTCATGGCTATAGGAACAAAGAAGAAGCTTTCCATAAAGACCAATCCACCCTCTAATATGAATCATGACCAAGCAGACTATTCAGGTTCTGGAGGATATGTTGAGGGCATGTGTTATTGATTTTGGTGGTCGTTGCCTCGTTGGGACCAATTTTTGCCTGTGACGGAGTTTGCATACAACAACAATTATCATTCCGACATTGAGATGGCCCCGTTTGAGGCCTTATGTCAAGGTGATTTATATAATTCCCCCCAAAAAAATGTTTTGCCCCTATTTGCACAGTATAGTTTTCCCACAAAGAGGATTCAGTTGAACCCCCTTGGCTCTATAGAGCTCCACCCCTGTAAGTGCCTTAGTGCACATTCTCTTATCAGGTTCCAGCTAGACCAGTATTACATTTTTACCTTTGCTAGATCAAAAAGAGGGTACAATGGAATAGCTGAATTGGGAACTCATTTGGTGCTTCAGTCTAGTGCTAGTGACACCTTGCGGGATGTTTTGACTTAGTTGAGATAGTTAGCTGAAGACTTTCTTGAACATAGGCAACTTTTTGAGCAATTTACATCTTTTGTTGCTGGGAATGTGGGGAAATGTATTTATTAAGCTGATGAAATGTTGAAGCTGTTTTTCTTTTCTGGGTTGGTCCAGTGTTGATTTGTTTTTGAGAAGGAAACTGATTTTTTCTGTGAGAGATTTTGTTTTTGGATAGTGTAGACCATAAGTTGAAACTGGACATACATTAACGCAATCGTATATGAATCATAATAATTTTGGATGTTTTGCTCTTATGCTAGTTATTTATGCTCTGGTCATGGTTCCTGAAGTAGATCCAGATCATGCTCTGATGATTGAAGAAAATTATCCGAATCCAATGCTAATTGATCCAAAAAGAGACCGCTTTCCGTGCTGCATTGTATGGTCACCACTTCCTGTCTTGTCTTGGTTTATCCCCTTTATTGGGCATATAGGGATTTGCAGGGAGGATGGCGTGATCTTGGACTTTGCAGGGCCAAACTTTGTTTCTGTTGACAATTTTACATTTGGGGCACCAACTCGCTATTTCCAAGTAAGCAGAGAGCAGGTATGTCTGCTGGTTCTAACTGGGTTTGTTTCTGTTAAGGACTTCCTTACTCTAATCAAGCTGTCACTGGCTTGTTGTGCCCTTGCTCTTGGTTCTTCCTGCAGATTTTCCATCCAAGCAGATGTAGTAACTTTTATTATGTGATTTGAGTAGGATTCATTGATTTTGCTATTTGGTTGGTTGGTCGGTCCTAAATCCTAATGCATCTTTACTTTGTTTTCATCGCTTTTATGGCCGACAGTGCTGCTGCCTTTCTCCTTATTCAGCTGAACCTACGGGTGAATATGTCAAGAACCATGATGAATCTGGAAGCAATGTTGACACATGGGAATCTGCCATAAGAAAGAGCATTCAAGAATTCCAACACCAATCTTACAGCATTTTCACTTGCAACTGCCACTCTTTTGTAGCTAATGGTTTGAACAGGCTGGGGTTTCAGGCTGGTGGATGGAATGTAGTCAACCTTGCCATTTTCATTTTTCTCAAGGGACGTTGGGTAAATAAAACAGCTATGGTTAAAACCTATTTACCGCCTCTCGTTGTGCTCGGATTTGGACTAATCTTTGGAGGAGGGGCTTTCCTTACTTACCTGTTGATTTTCATGTTTGTTCTTATTGGTTGGTTTCTCCTTGGCACATACTGTTTCAAGAAGTTGATCCATGTGTAGTCAGTCGCTCGGGATTATTTGATTCCTATAATCTAACACTTGTAATTTTGGACATGATACAAGTAACTTCTTTTTTTAGTTAATATACTCCCGTACCGCATAAAACGTCTTGCCTCATGTTCGTGCCTTTTAAAACACTGCAAATAACTTAGAGCTGGTTACTTCAAGTTCTGTATGTGTCAAAGATAGTTGGAAAAGCTGGCTTCTTTTTTTTTTGGTTTCCACCCCATGTCAGGTGAGCCCGTCTAAATCAAAATCGCGCCGGAAAATCCCACATTGAAGGGTAAAGTGCTCCCTAACAAAGGCGATTCCGTATCTAAGGTGACTCGAACTCAAGACCTCTCGGTTAAGGATGATGGAGTTACCACTCCACCACAACCTTGGCTTCAGTTTCACTTAAAAGATATTTGAAAGTGCAGCTTTCTTGTTCCATTGAGATGTGATGTAGGAGAGACTTGAACATATGGGATGTCCCAGCAGAGACAAGAAGTTTGATTTTTTGTCCAGGGAAGGAAAAATAAATGTAAAAATTGTAAATTTTGTGGTGATTTTAATCTAGAATTCTGTTAATATATTTTTACTTATTTATCATATTGTTCTTGTGGCATCAGACTGCACCCATAGAACATCCAAGAAGCATTCTCACAGGGAAATGAGTTGATATTGACGAGAGATTTATTTTTGGTTTTGATAAAATTAATAATGAATAAATCATCAAATTGGGATCATTTGATAATTATAATTATAATTATATAAATCAGAACTCGAAATCAAAACTCTATATTTAAAATTATTAGTGGAAGCATTTTCATATTTTAATTGAAATTTTGGTAGCAACTAATACTATTCTTTTAGTCCTTTTTATTTGTTAGCACACCTATTAATAAAGTATTGATTATTATAGTGAATTTACTATTTTACTCTTATTAATTGATATAATTTCAAATAGCTTTATTCACTATATTTTTTAAAGATATTAATTTTATATTACTGTTGTAATTAATGAAATGTGGATGCGATGTAATAAATTCAAACTTCATGACTTTGGAGATTTCCTTCATGACTTTGGAGATCTCCTTCATGACTTTGAAGGATTAGAGATATACTTTTACTTTCTATATTTAGTCATATTATATGTAGACATAAATGCATTGAAAGATTGGAAGAAAAACATTACTGCTCTTTCTCTCCATTTCTTTGTTATTTAATTTCTAATACTTTATTTTATTAACACGTATCAGCACGAAGTCTCTTATAAGGTATGTTTCGGTGATATAATTATTTTTATTTTCATATTCTAAGCACAAGTATACATTAGAATATTTTCAGTTTTTATGTTCTCTAAATAATATAAGATGGTAGTAAATTTTATTAATTAATTAAAATAAAATTTCTTATCAAAGAATACTACATATGATATTCTTAATTTTCAATGGTTAAAAGTTTATTATTTTAATCTAATTTGACTATTTTTATGATAGTGTTCATCATGTCAAATTTGTCAAAATTGAAGTTCGTGGCACTTGATATTTCTGGCAAAAAATATTTATCATGGGTACTTAATGCTGAAATTCACCTAGACGCGAAAGGTCTTGGTACCACCATTACAGAGGGTAATGCAGCATCGAGTCTGGACAAAGCGAAGGCTATGATCATCATTTGGATGAAGGATTAAAGGCCAAATATTTGATAGTGAAAGATCCACTTAAATTGTGGACTGGTTTAAATGAAAGGTATGACCACCTTAAGGCAACAATATTGTCAAGGGCTCGTTATGAATGGATACACTTACGATTACAAGACTTTAAAACTATATGTGTATATAATTCTGTTGTTTATAAAATAACTTCCCAATTAAAATTATGTGGGAAAAACATAACAGATGAAGATATGTTGAAAAAAACTCTTACTACTTTTCATGCCTCAAATCTGGTATTACAGCAACAATATCGTGAAAGAGGATTTAAAAAGTATTCTGATTTGATTCATTGCCTTCTTGTGGCTGAGCAACATAATATCCTTTTGTTGAAAAATCATGAAGTCCATCCCACTGGAACTGCTCCATTACCGAAAGCACATGTGGTAGAAGCACATGGCCAGTCTGAAAGAAGACAAAATAAAAATCGGGGTCATAATAATGTGCATGGTCATGACAATGACAGAAAACGATATAATAATTATTGTGGTAGTGGTCATTATAAAAGAGAGAACAATATGAGTTCTCAAAGTAATCCTTTAAGAGGCAACTGTCATCATTGTTGCATGAAAGACCATTGGAAGAATGAATGTTAGACGCCTGAGCATTTTATCAGGCTTTATCAAAATTTCTTTAAAAGAAAGGCAAATAGAGGTGGTACATCTTCTTCTAATGCTCGGATGGAATCACACTTGAAATTTGAAAATAATGTTGAGGAAAGACCTTCACAAATGTACAATGTTAATATTGAATTGAAGAATGATGATTTTAATGACCTCAATGATATTACTCATTTGGAGGTAGAAGACTTCTTTGGAGATCGTAACTGATGTTTGATGTTATTTTATGATGCACAATATATTATTTTTGTGTGCTTTTGATTATCATTTTGTTATATTACTTTTATTTTAAAAATTTAAAAATAATATAAAGACCTAAGTTTTCTTGCAATGTTGCTAGTTATCTTATCTCTTATGATGTACTTTTATTTTATGAAGATAAATAAAAAATTTCAGTCTTTAATTGGATCCAAGATGAGTAATGGAGATATGTGTCTTCTGGATAGTGCTACAACTCTTACTATATTAAGAGAAAAGAAATATTTCTCTAATTTAATTATGAAAGGGGTCAATGTTAATACAATATCTGGTAATACAAAAATAATTGATGGCTCTGGGAGAGCATCATTATTATTAACTGGGGAAACAATATTGGCCATTAATAATGCTTTATATTGTAGTAAGTCTCAAAGAAACTTGTTAAGTTTCAAGCTTATTCGCCAAAATGACTATCATACTGAGACTGCTAATGATAAATGTTGAATACCTTTATATTACTATAATAAAAGAAGGAAAAAGATTTGTGCATGAAAAATTATCTGCACTTTTTTCTGGGTTGTACCACACAAGTATTGATGTGGTTGAATCATATGTCATGGTGAATAAAAGATTTATTAATCATAATAATTTCATCATTTGACATGACCGATTGGGCCATCTCGATTATAATATGATGCACACAATTATTGAGAATTCACATGGGCACACTTTGAAGAATCAGAAAATTCTTCAATCTAAAGAATTTTCTTATGTTGCTTGTTTTCAAGGGAAACTGATTATTAAACCATCAACAATTAAGGTTGGGATTGAATCCCCTATATTTCTGGAACGTATACAGAGTGATATATATGGATCAATTCACCCTTCATGTGGACCATTTAAATATTATATGATCTTGATAGATGTATCTACAAGATGGTCACATGTGTACTTATTATTATCTAGTACCAATCTATTTCTTGTTCCATACTGTTAAATACTAGTCAATTAAATTAGTTGAATTGTTGTTCGTATTGAAAGGAGTCGAGATTGATAAAGAGTTGTTTAATGATTCTCGAACATGTACTTGTTTTGAGTGACTATTTATTTTCTATCGATATTTATGGATTGATCACAAGTCGAAATATGGTTAGAGCCCTTATGTGTCTTGAACACATGACTTTTGCGAGATTGTTGCCTCAAATTATAAGGTTAAGAGCACAATTTCCAGATTTTACTATAAAGACAATTTGTCTTGATAATGCTGGTGAATTTACATCTCAATCCTTTAATGATTATTGTATTTTCATTGGAATAACATTTGAACATTCGGTTGCTCATGTTCATACTCATTATGGTCTAGCAAAATCATTGATGAAACGTCTTCAGTTGATAGCTAGACCATTACTAATGAGGATAAAACTTTCTCTTTCGATATAGGGGCATGATATTTTACATGCAGCAGCACTTGTGCGCATAAGACCAACCAATTTTCATGATTTCTCCCCATTACAGTTGGCTTTTGGAAATGAGCCAAATATTTTCCATCTTAAATTTTTTGGATGTGTGGTATATGTTTCAATTGCTCCACCGCAACGCATAAAGATGGGACCCCAAAGAAGGTTGGGAATATATGTTGGGTATGAATCTTCTTTTATTATAAAATATTTGAAACCTATGATTGGAGATTAATTTACATATCAAGATTTGCTGATGGTCATTTTGATGAATTTAAATACCCCAACATTAGGGGAGAAACATAAGCAATTGGAAAATGAGATAGATTAGAATGCAGTACTACTATCTCATTTAGATCCTCGAACAAATCAATGTGAACAAGAGGTTCAAAAGATGATTTATTTGCAAAATATTGCAAATCAACTGCCAGATGCATTTACTAACCTTTCAAGGGTTACTAAATCTCATGTTCCAGCTACAAATGCTCCAGTTCGAGTTGATATTCCGATAGAACAAGCTGTTAATGTAAATGAGTCTAGACCATGTCTGAAACGTGGTAGACCAATTGGTTCTAAGGATAAAAATTCTCGAAAAAGAAAAGGAGAAAATGATCATAATATAAAAGCGAGTGCTCAAGGAGAGCCTCAAGACATAACAAATGATGAGACAAAAGAAAATGTTGAGATATCTGAATATAATGAAAATGAAGAGATCTCAATAAGTTATGTCTTGACAGGAAAAATGTGGAACCGAAATGATGTTGTGGTTGATAACATTTTTGCTTATAATGTTGCTACTGAAATAATGCAACAAAATGAGGATCATGAACCAAAATCTGTCAATGAATGTAGACAGAAAAATGATTGGCAAAAATGGAAGGACGCAATTCAAGCAGAGTTGACTTCACTTGAAAAACATGAAGTTTTCGAATCAATAATTTGAACACCTGAAGGTGTCAAGCCAGTGAGGACAAATGATTTTTGTGCGAAAACAAAATGAAAGAGGTGAAGTCGTAAGATATAAAGCACGACTTGTGGCTCAGAAATTTTCGCAAAGGCTTGGCATTGACTATGTAGAAATATATTCTCCTTTGGTAGATGAAATTACCTTCAGATATTTAATGAACTTGGCAGTTCATGAAAATCTTGAAATGCACCTAATGAACGTGGTCACTGCCTATTTATATGGCTCATTGGACCACGATATTTTTATGAAAATTCCTGAAGGATTCAAAGTGCCTGAAGCATACAATGATTCTCGATAAACTTGTTCAATAAAGCTTTAAAAATCCTTATACGGATTGAAACAATCAAGGCGAATGTGGTATAATCGCCTTAGCGAATATTTGTTGAAAGAAGGATTTAAAAATAATCCAATTTTTCCTTGTGTCTTCATGAAAAGGTCTAGATCTGAATTTGTCATAATAGTTGTATATGTTAATGATTTGAATATCATTAGAACTCCTGAGGAGCTTTCAAAGGCATTAAAATGTCTGAAAAATGAATTTGAAATGAAAGACCTTGAAAAGACAAAATTTGGTCTTGGACTACAAATTGAACATTTTGAAAATGGGATATTTGTTCACCAATCAACATATACTAAGAATATATTAAAGAGATTTTACATGGATGAAACACATCCATTGAGTAGTCCGATGGTTGTGAGATCTCTCGATATTAATAAAGATCCATTTCGACCTCATGAAAATGAAGGAGAACTTGTTGGTGCTGAAATATCATATCTTAGTGCAATTGGTGCATTAATGTATCTTGATAATAATTCTAGACTAGATATAGCTTTCTCGGTAAGTTTGTTAGCAATGTTTAGTTCTTCTCCAACACGAAGACACTGGAATATGATTAAATATATATTCAGATACCTCCGAGAGACTATTGATATGTGATTGTTTTACTTAAATGAATTCAAGTCACAATTGATTGGTTATGCAGATGCATGATATTTGTCTGATCCCCATAAAGGTCGATCACAGACAGTCTATTTATTTACATGTGGTGGTACAACTATATCATGGCATTCAACAAAATAAACTATGGTTGCCACTTCTTCAAATCATGCTGAGTTAATAGCCATTCACGAAGCAAGTCGAGAATGCGTTTGGTTGAGATCAATAACTCAACACATTTAAGAAACATGTGGTCTTTCTTTGAAAAGAGATGTTCCAACAATATTGTATGAAAATGCTGCATGTATAGCTCAACTAAAGGGGGATACATTAGAGGAGATAGACCAAAACACATTTCACCAAAATTCTTTTTCACTCTTGATCTTCAAAAGAAGGGTGATATAGATGTTCAACAAGTTCGCTCAATTGATAATTTAGCAGATATGTTTACTATAGCATTGCCAACTTCAACCTTTGAGAAATTGAGATACAAAATTGGAATGCGTTGTCTTCGAGATATTAAATGATGTTTTCATGAGGGGGAGTAAATACACGCTGCACTCTTTTTCCCTTAATCAAGATTTTGTCCCACTAAATTTTTTCTTGATAAGGTTTTTAACAAGGCAACAAACAATGCGTATTAAGAATAACTATGTACACTCTCTTTTCTTCTTCTAGATTTTTTTTTTTTACATGGACATCCAAGGAGGAGTGTGGTAAATAATGAAATGTAGATGCCATGTAGCAAATCCACACTTCATGACTTTGGAGATCTCCTTTATGACTTATATATACTTATCTTATATGTAAACATAAATGCATTGAAAGATTGGAAGAAAAACATTACTCCTCTTTCTCTCAATTTCTTTGTTATTTAATTTCTAATACTTTATTTTATAACAATTACTAAATTAAAAATATAATAAGTAAAAAAAAATGTTTTTTTCATGATTCGTAAAAAAAAATTAACAAATAAAAAGAATAATTGTACTAGTAAAAAGGGAGCAAAATGATTAGTGTTTCATTAATTAAGGAAGCAGAAGAGTGAAGGCTGTTGCAGAAATGGAGGACTGGAAATCGACCTACCGTTTACTTACACACTGCAAACACTTTTTTCATCGCCGATTGACCCCTAATTTTCACAATTCTAAGCCATTTTGCACCTCAGGTACCGCTCTTATTAACCAATTTTTCTATCAGTTTGATACAATGCTTTGCTCTATTATTGCATTTCATCTCAGTTAAATTTATGCTTTGTTCTTTAATTTTAGCAATCCTGAGAGTTTCTCATAGAATAGAAACTCCCAAGTCCGGATAAATGAGATGAATTATGGTAAAACGAGGGAGTTAACTAAATTGACGATCAGGTAAAATAATAGCGAAATTGAACTGTATTGTATGGAATGGATTCATATAGAGTGTGCTTGGTAGGACACAAGTCATTTTTCTGGAAAATTGCGGTCGAAGAAAAACTTGTTTGACTCTCAAAACTCGAAAGGTCCACATAAATTGGGATGAAGTGAGTGATATTACCGAAGCGGAGAGTGTTTAGACAAAATATGGTAGTAACATGGTCAGTGAGTATGCCACATCCGTGTTGTTCCAATAATGTCCTAAGTTGTTCGGACTCTTCACTTTCGCTACTGCACCCCTGACCCATGTTGACATGACGTGTGTGAGATCCATTCTGGATTTGGTTGACCGATTTTGGGTACTTTGACTATAATCGACCCGAGAAATCGGGATAAATACCTATGATTTATGAAATCAAAACAAAATCTAAGGGGGGTTGAAGAAAATGGAATAGCTTGTTTATAGAAATTTTTATGACAGTCCTTTTCCGTTTATACTCTTCTGGAATTCTCGTCTTAATCAATATTTTCTCCTTGGAACACCTTGTAAGTTTTCCACATAATGTCTCATAATTTAGACATTTAACTCTATTTTTAGATATTTGAATTATTTTAGCTGAATCTCCGCACCTGTATCCATAACCCCAAATCTTAATAATTAGATCATGAAGGATCCAACTTCTAGATCCACCTATATTGGACACCCACACCTGAGTCCGAGCAACGTAGATGGTGTCCAAGTTTTACCTGGAGGAAGTAAAATGTAGTTAAAAGTTTAGATAGTTGTGACAAAAATAACACTTCCATCTATAAGGGAGGGAAGTCACTTTTTCCATTTTGATGGAAAATATTTTCCTTGAAAAATGACCTCCACTTGATTTCCCTCGTAAGTGGCTTATCTAGAGCTTAATTTTTGCACTGACCCTGTATATATTAAGAAATCAAATGAATATTTCATTGTGAATGCAACTATCATTGTATATTAACTTGAGGTCGTTGTAGGAATCCCCAAATGTCAAATCCTGGATCCGTCTTACCCCCTGTACCAAACAGTCCGATAGTTCACTCAATTAATTTGGGACTGAGACGTAATTATTTGATGATTGCATGTGGAGCTGCTCTGATTCAGAGCCTGCAATTTTTCGACTTTTGTTACTTGAGGATGAGGATGCTTGATTAAACCGTTCTCATCTTGTCTTGATTTTTGACAACAAAAAAAATTAGTCACATGGTTTTGGGGTTACTGATTGAATAAAAAATCATTGAGGTAGGACTCCGGTTGTTATCTACTGAGTTTGTTCTGATAAAACCTCAGGTTCAATGAATGAAGTGGCGTTATATTAAGGTTTAGTTGAAAATGAACCCAAGTGGAACTAATTGTATGTGTATTCTAAAAGATACTCTGATGAAGCAAACTGACAATCTTCATTTTCATGGTTTGTAGGTTCAAGGTATCATTGTAGCCAACCTTCTGAGTTGGTAAAACCTTATATTGGTAATTATCAACAAGAATTTCAAACATTTAAACATCTCCCATTATCTCTGGGTACGAATCCATGGAACGGATGCAGAAACCAGTATAGATGTTTTGCTTCTCAGGCCACCATTATTCAAAGAAGACCAGATTTTTCAACAATTAGTTCAGAAGACTTGAGCTATTTCAAAAATATATTAGGGGAAAGAGGGGTGGTTCAAGATGAAGAGACACTCGATGCTGTGAACACGGATTGGATGAGGAAATACAAGGGCACCAGTAAACTTATGCTCCAACCTCGGACAGCAGAGGAGGTTGAAATGTCACGTCTCTTCACAAATCTTTTGCTCCTTATTGATAATAGATACTAATATCTACACCTTTTGGTTTCCCATTTGTGTTTCTTTGACTTTGGTTCTACAGGTATCTCAGATTCTTAAATATTGCAATTCCAGGTGCCTGGCTGTTGTTCCACAAGGGGGGAATACAGGTCTTGTGGGAGGAAGTGTTCCTGCTTTTGATGAGGTAAGGAGTTCTTGATTACTTGATGACCACTGATAATTTAATGGTGGGTAGATGGATACAGTACCATGAATGTCGTATGTCCAAGTAGAGATTGTTAGTTTGTTTTCCATTAGTCATATTAATTATAGAATGATAGGCTGCCCTCACATTGTATTATATCTTCTTCTATTTGGTTGTTTACCACTGTTCTTAAAGGCTCATTTGTGGCGCATTTAAGATCTAAAGATAGGTGACGCTTACCTAGTGCACTTCGGCTGCTTAACTGGCATTCAATGTTGGTTTCAAGGCATGAAGGTGTGCACTTCATTAACCATGCTATCTTGAAGAGGTTGGCACTAAAAAATAAATATAATTGGAGAAGAGATATTTTAATTGTTAAGAAAATGGTATGAATGAATTTGGTACTTATTTAGGAAAAGGAGTTTATAGATTTAATATAAGAAAACTTAACCTAAACGGAATAAAAATCTTAAAACTGCATTTTTCATCTAATTGAAATTTTGATTTTTTTTTCAACTTCATCTATTCCATTTAAATAGTTTAATTATAGTTTGTTTCAACTACTTTGTTCATATAATTATTATTTTCTGTGATTATAGTTATTTTTTCTTGCATTACATACATAATTTTTGTTCTTCATCGCGGTTTCCTTTAATAACGTCCACAGTTTAATTGCGCTTTTAGCTTAAAGCCCTAATAGACTCTCAAAACTTTTCACCCTCAACAACACTGTTAATTACCTGGTATAGATGTTGTTGATTTGGATCTTAAAACAGATAAACAACTAGTTTCATTAAAGCCATTTTAATAAGAAAATGCTATTTCATAGATCGATTGTCTTAGTTTGTAAAATCAGAGTGTGAGCACAAGTAGCCAAAAACCTTTAAACATAGTTTACCAGGGTATGTTTTAATGTTTCATATCATAGTTTAAGGAGCCCAAAATCATAATGATAAGAGTACTTTCATGTAAAGTATACATGAAAACTTAATAATTCAGAATAGTTGGCACAATAAAATACTTGTAGAAGTTTTTGGGATCAAATTTTGGTTAAAGTCAAGCCGAATCCATTCAAACAAATTGTCACTGAACTGTCCAAAGGACAAAGGGTAATAATTGGGTCATTAAATTTGACATTTCTGATACCAGTGTGTCCTATTCGGAAGGGCCAAACCTTAATTTTGCTAATTACCTATGGGAATGAAGTTTTCTGATAATTGCCTAATCATGTGAAGTAAACATAACTATTGCTGCATCATGTTTCTTAAACCATCTTCTGTTAAAATGGTAAGAATAGGGGGGCAAACGGATCTCATTTTACTTTAAAGCTTCACCTGGGAGGAATACACTCATGTTTCAGTTACTCTCTTATCGATGTTCTTACAACTTCACTCCGATGCTGTTTAAACCCTTATTTCCACTTTCCTCTCTTTCGGAAGTGGGAAGGATCTGCGGCGGCATTATTGCATTGTTCATTGGGCTGCTTGAAATGTAAACACTGACAAGAAAACTGCTGAATGTTTTCTTGACTCTATAAACAATTGCACTGTGAGGAGAGTTTAAACTTCAAAACTGTGGTAATGCAAGTCTTTTTTCTCGATTTAACAGCTTAGAACCAAGCCAGAACTTCCTCCTAACTCATTTTAGAGATATTGAACTTGTATTTCTTTTCAAGCCAATCAGTTTAGATTTCTATGTCTCACACACGAGCTAATCACTGATACTCGTCAAGTTAGAATTAGTAGTAATCGACATCTATCAATCATTATCCATGTTTTCTGAACTTCTAGTCATTTTAAACATCAATATTATTGCTACTGTATTTTTTTTCTGGGATAAGAAATGTGAAACAGATATAGATGATTTATATAGCCGACCACAATTAGTCTGGGATTGAGGAGTAGTTGATAGACTGATTGATGTAACTAGTGGTTTTGCTGCGGGATATGTTCGTTGCTGTGAATGTTTGAAAATTCTCTGACATAAATATGTTGGCTGGTTTTATAATTCTTTTCTTAACTGATTACTGATGTATTCTTTCTTTATTTTGAAAATGTCCAGGTGATTGTCAGTACTAGTCATATGAATAAAATCATTTCTTTTGACAAGGTAAGAGTAAGTTTATTCTGAAAATGTGCTGGTGAGTGTAAATACTACATGAACCCTTGCTTTTGCAGGGTGATATAAATATTATTTCGGCGTAAAGAAAAAGATGTCATTGACAAGATAAAAGTTCTGATTTATCTTCAATTCTTGTTCTTGTCAGATTTAAACTTGATGAAGGAAAGAGTTCTTTACGAATGCATAAAGTCTATGCAGATAGAATAAGTTGTCCTCCTTTACATCTTTTTGTAGGTTAGTGGCATACTGGTTTGTGAGGCAGGATGCATTTTGGAAAACCTCATCGCTTTTCTTGATAACCAAGGGTGATTTTTTCTTACTTGAGACCTTTTATGATTACTATATGAATCATGTCAAGGATAGTTTTTTTGTTCCGGATAATTCTGCTTGTGCAATTTTTTAGGTTTTAATCTAGAAACAGTGGAACACCTTTGAATACTTTATTGTCATATATTTGCAACTTTCTGACCAAAGAATGTTTCTTTCACCATTTAATTGGCATATAAACTCTGTAGTGTTATCCATCAGAGTGACTCTATTCTAAGCATTCTTACCATGTAATAGCAAGGTGTTTCAGTTTAATATTACCATCTGCAAATTCGTAGACTGATCTTCTCCAAACTCTGTTATCATCTTATTTTAATATCATGACAATAGAAAGAAACAGCATTGAGAATTCTGTCCTGTTTCTTACATCTATCTTCTGTCTAGTTCGTTTCTATTTATAAACTTATTCTGGGTACTTCTTACTAGCTCTTTTGATGCCACTGAATAAGTTCTTTTTTATTCTGTTTCCTTATGAAATCAATGTCAATCACATTCTGTCTTAGGTTTGTTATGCCACTAGATTTAGGTGCTAAAGGAAGCTGCCAAATTGGTGGAAACGTCTCAACTAATGCTGGTGGTTTGCGACTTCTCCGCTATGGTTCACTGCATGGCAGTGTGCTTGGTAAGATCTGATTGTGCTATGTTATGGAACTTCTGAGTCGAAGTTGTTGAC
>JAJOOR010015652.1:0-35951 GCA_036250505.1 Solanum acaule | reverse complement strand
AAAGTCTAGAAAGTCTTCCGCTTGCTATTGTTTTTTTTTAATGAAATGTTTTCTTGGTAAAGAAAGTTTTTAATTCCTTATGGTTTTAGTGTCTATGCAATGAATGAATGCTAAGAGGCTTGTATTAGACCTCTTCGAGGTCGAGTACGCCGGTTACGACTAGGGGGTGATCCCGGGTCGTGACACCTTCGACTAGTGAACTCTGGGGGATTCATTCTCAATAATTCATGGATTCAGGATGTGTCAGTTATGTCTTAACAACTCATTCCTGGTTGACAAACCTGGTTTTGCCACAACTTGAGTTAGCATCAGAAGAGTATTCTTGAACTGTTCAATGGTGACATCTCCCTGAGGGGGTTGCACTTCTGGTGCATTGGGAGCTTCTTGAAGATTAGAATTAGCATTTCTCATACCTTGAATAGCTCTTCGTAAATGCATAATATTAAAAGACATGTGTAAGCATGAGTTAGAAGAAATGCTTATCGAGTTGAACTCTATCGTACGAACAAGAGTAAAAAGAAAGTGAAATGTTCCTAAATGTCGTAGCCTCCCAATTATAGATGTGGCACACTTCACACCGATAAGAAGGACTCTATTAGACACGAATTTATAGACACCCTAGGACTCTTGAACTCTGTGCTTTGATACCAAGTTTATTACTCCCCGAGACTACACCTTGGACATGGTAGGCACTCGAGAATAATTTATGATCCCCAAGTGAACCCTTGGACTGGGTGACTATTTATAGGAAGACTCAGTCAAGCAGAAAGAAGCTTTATATGTAGAGCTTAACTCATATATCTCCAATAGACCTAACAGCAAGTCTGAAATTACTCAATGTTATAATAAAATGTTTGCAAAACATCTTGAAATGAATGGGAAATACTAATAGACTCCTCAACTCTAACCGTTTATGAAGCCTATAATAATAGGATAGATGTCCGGACAATACCCATGAAAAACCTTCAATAACATGAAAATAAATGTAAAATCTTCTAAAAACCAAAGAGGCGCCCCAAAGTTTTTTAAGCTCAAAGTGATCTTAACGAAACGATTGTTGGTGATCATGAACACATGTATCTGCACTATAAAAGATGCAGGTCAAATGATATCAGTACATTGGATGCATGAGCATGTAATATAGCCTAGGTGACATAACTGAATGAAAGGACTATAACTAATATAGTATAAACTCTACTCCATGTAAAGAATTAAAGGAGTGAAATCATTTAACTATACAAAATACCTTCTTATCTGTGAACTTCAACATAATAAGTGATATATTTAAAATATACTTTAACTCTATTGGGAGATTGTCTAACCAAATACCATCACTATGAGCTACGTGATCATACAACGTCTTTTCCACACGGCAAGAACTGACCTATATCATCCTGGGACATAGAACTTCTCCAATAAGTTGACCCACTAAGCTCTGCCCGAAGTCACTTAGGATTCATCTAAAAAGGATGATCTTATACCCATGTTGGAAAAGATATGGTTTATGGGGGGTAATGAGTTATCTAAACTCTCTCTCATATCAGTGCTCAATACTACTCTCACTAATATATACTCTTGCTCAAATGTATTAAAAAAATACTTTTTCTCTAGTTTGAGATAATTTCTTAAACTATCCTAATAAAAGAGGTAACTGCTCCGAAATATCCCTGAGACTCATTGCTCATTTAGAAAACAAGCTTTCTCTTTGCTCAATGTAAAAATCCATTTTGGGTAGAGATAATTACTCAAAAGGGGCCTCTGTAAGGGGTAACTGCTATGTACTTAAACTTTCTAAAAACTCTTTTAACTGTTCTTAAAAAAAGTCTACTCTTTTTTAAGTAAACATAAATACTTAGTTCTCTTATACTCTTCCTCAAACTTGTCTTTACTTCCTAAAAAATTAGTTTAAACAATAATGATTTGTTTAAAAGACCCTCAATAAGAATTAAATAAATACTCAAGAAAAAAGTTCATGCAAAAAAATAGACACGAACAATTAGCTCGATAATTACAATAAACAACTTATGACAATTTATAGAATTAGCAAGTCAAGAACTCATAACAAAATATCAACTCATCTCAAAGATACTCAAATCTAAGGATAGAAACCTATATTACTATTTTATTGATTTGAAAGTGCATGTAAGGCGTGAGCACAAACTAGTCCAACACTATGACAACTTTACATACCTGGAAGAACGAATTTCTTAGGTGAAACTCAAACAATGTTTGAACCCTCACTTTTCTCCTCTGGGAATCTTCTTGTAATGACTTGAAGTGTTAATAAAAGTAAAAGAACTAATTAATACTTTCTAAGAAATTAATAAGGTGTAAAACGGTGTGGTTTAGGATTAGAATATGAGTTAAAACAACGTAGTTTGAGTACCAAATGCATATGGCAAAGACAAAACTACACCAACATAAGAAACTGTCAAGCTACCTTAAAAAGAGGTTTCACAGATGGTTTAAGGCTCCACGATTCATGAAAAACTTAACTGACTGTAACATGTCGCCTTAGAAAGAGCTAAATTTAGAAAGAACTAATTTGGAAAGAGCTAATTTGAGATTTGTTCAAGTTAAGCTTAAGTTGTGAGTCAAACAAACATAACATTCAGTACAGGTTGAGTTAGGTAGCCCATAAGATATTAAATGAATTTTTTTTGAATCCTCTTTCCAATGCCACCGAGTTTGGTAAATTCCTAGTTCGGATAAGGGAGATATGCCCGTTTGAGTTCAGCCTGTCCAATTAAGAAAATTTACCCAAATTAATGACGGGTATTTTTATTTTTTTCCTTACCCCATTAGATTTAAACGTTTTTAGTAATAATTTAGGGCTGTAAACTGATTTGAGTAAGTTTTAACAATTCTAAAATACGCCTAGGGTTTTGAGAGGAGTTCAAGAGGAGGAAACAAGGAGGAGTTCAAATGTTCGCCAGGTTTTCTTACGAATCGAGGATTTGTTTCACCAAATTAAGGTATGTAAGCTTCCATACTGCTGGGTTTGTTCGACCTCACGCCAATCATATAATCTTTTACCCATTAATTAATTATTGATGTTGAATTTTTGAGTTCTTGAAAGGTTCTGGAATTTAATTGGTAATGGAGTGTTTTTTTGAGTAAATTGGGGCTAGGGTTTGCGAATTAATTGAGTAAATTGATAGTTCTTGTGTGGGTTTCATTGAGATTATTCTAGGTTATAATAATCCGAGAGTTTTGACCTTAGAATTTCAGTGGGTATGAGTTGAATCGAGTTTGGGAGAGGAATAAAAGATCGGGCAAAAATAAGCGTTGAGGTCCGCGTCGCGGACATGCTTTAAAATCCAGTCCCTAGAAAATTACCTCACTCTCCACATCGCGGAGAGAACGCGGGCTCCACTTTTTCAAAAAATATTTCATAACCAAATATTTTTTGTTCTTCTCCGTGTTAGGCCTTTTCTCCACAGTCTGTGTCTTCTCTCGTTTTTTATTATTAATTATTTAAAACCCTTTTAATCATCACGAGATCCTTTATATCATAAATCATAACTCTTGAATACATAATTCAAATTCAAGTTAGAGTTAAGAGTAATGTTCGAGGTAGTTTTTTCGAGTCATTTTAAGAAGTATTTTACAAACTTTTAAAAATTGTTTTAAGACTTGAGTATCTAAGTATGAGGATGAGGAAAGTTGAGTTTCATTTTTCAAAATTAATATACGGGAACTAAGTATTCCCAAGAGTAAATATTTTTCATTTAAAATGAGATGAAACTTTGATTTCCAAATGAGTACATTAGGAGTTTATGAGCATAATCTCTTTTAAGAGAACCTTTTGAGTAATAATCTCAAAGTTTGAGGATGAAGAAATATTTTTAAGCATATGAGAATGATTTATATTGTTGGGAGTAGTTTTGAACACCGATATGTGAATGAGTTCGGCAACTCAAAGTCTTCATATATGATGTATGCCAACATGGGTAAAGGGTCATTCTTTTTAGATTATTCCTTATTACTTTTAAGCATAGCTTAGTGGATCCACTTAGTTGGGGATGTCTTATACTCCGGCAAGGTATATGATTGTTATGGCAACATGGGCGAGACGTTGTATCGTCACGTATCTCATAGTGATGGTTGCCGGTTAGAGAATCTCCCAAATAAGAGTAACAAGTTATTATTATATTTTTAAATACATTGAGTTGTTATCTAATGTTTTATACATTTTATATAAATTGTATCTTTATTGTTGTTTTTATACTATATTGAGTTGAGTATCCATGAGTTGAGGTTGAGTTGGGTGGTGATGAGATGAGTATGTTTCATTCTTTCGATGTTCAAGCTTTTATGTTATGTTCAGTGTTTCCCTTTCATGCTCGTACATTCAATGCAGTAATGCATTTTGGTCTTCATCGTTTCATGATACAGATACAAGAGATTAGGGTAATCAAAAGTTGCTTCGTCGATACCACATCAGTCCGAGTTAGCTTTGGTGAGGCTTCTTACTTCCGAAGGATTTCATTTATCTATGTCAGTCTTCTCAGGATTCTGTGGGTCTTGTCCCGACTTCCATCATAGTTATTAGAGGCTTCATAGATAGACAATAGAGGTTTGAGAAGTCATCTTCATTTTCTATCATTAATGTTTTAGACTAGAGTTGCTTTCTTTTGGCCAGTGGATGTTTTATCACATTATGGGTTATTTCCTTTAATGACATTTGAGAAAAGTTCTGCTTTTGAGTTTTATTGATTGTTGAGTAAGTTTTCCGATGAGACTTGAAATGTAACACCCCATAGTTTAGTAGGCCAATTAGGGCTAAGTAGGAGGGCAACAAGTCAAGACTAGAGGGCAAGAGGCAAGGGCCAAGGGGAAGGGGCCAAGGCTGCCCAAGCTTCCCCAAGAACTGCCTCACCTTCACGATCACCACCACGGCTCATGGCGTGGCCCATGGTGGCTAAGGTAGTGGCTACCCATGATGGCTCAACTTCACGAGCCACTTCACGGCCAGTGGTGAAGATCACGGCTCATGGGAAGTCCCGTGAAGCAGCCTTCAACTTTTGGAGGCCATGTCTTGGTGGCCTAGCCACTTGGCCAAGGGCCACTAGCAGGACAACGGCCAGTCGTGAGGACCACGACTCGTGGAGCCTTGCACTAGGCTGTGTGATTCATAACGTTTCAAAGAGACTTCATCCAATTCTAAGCGTCAACGATCGTTAATCATTATATAACCCAACTAAATTAGTTGGGTTCGAATCCCAAAGGGAGCGGTACGTGTTTAAGAGTCAATTGGGAAGTACGAACATGATCAAATCAGTCATAGGAATAAAAAATATCGAACAAAAACATCATTTAAATTAGGGGGTGACACAAATGTCAAATTGGGGATTTTGGTTTTGATTATCTACTACAAACAGTGGCAACCAATACAAAATAACAATAATGAGACGGGTTCTTGGGATGTGATTCGATTGTAGGCGAATATAGACAAATGGTAATTGCAACTATTAGAAAATAGCTAGATATAAGTAAGCAAGCTAGTCTATAGAGGAGATAAACTTTCTCTCAAACAATTTACCCCAAATCAAGTTGATTTCTCTCGAACATTAACAAGCATGCAAAATATGAACATCCCACACCTTAGTCCATTCACTCTCTCGAGTTGAATGTGTGGAATTGGGTTTAGGATTCACTCTCTCGAGCTAAACCCATGTCAATCCAATACCCATTGACCATCAATAAAAAATCGTAGTTCTAAATCCTCTCTCTCTCTCGCAAGCCAAGAACATAAGGCTAGAACTGCATTTCCAACTACAATTCTTAAATTAAACCACAATTAATGATTAAACTAACTTCTAAATAGCATTTAAACTAACAATTAGCAATACCCATAAACTAAATCAGCCCATAACTACATAATCACACCCCAAGAATTGGGGTTTTAGCTAGACATCATAAAAAGGTAAAAACCATTAGCAAATTGATTATCCATCAACTGGGTAACAGTAGATTTGTCCTTACAATGCTCCAACTCGAAGAATCTCAAAGACCCACTTCCAATTCTGAAAAGTAAAAAACTTCAATCCTTCCAAGCATAGGAAAAACTAGAGAAAACTTGTGTCACAGTTCAAAACTTAAAAATAGATTACAAAAAACTGTGATCTCAGATAAAATACAAAACTAAATGTTCAAAAATGTATTTATAGTCGCAAAAAATGTTCTGTGAGGAATCCATCGGTGAAGTAAGTCGGGCTCGCTAAGCCACCCTTTGGTCAATTCCATCACCTTTCTGCCTTGGCATTTAGCATCCTCAAGGTCTGTAACTTTGGGCGATCCAGCACTGCATCGAGGAACTACTCTGCTATTCGTCGACTGCTCCTTTCCATCACTGACTTGATTTCCTCCCTAAGGGATTGGCACATCGAAACTATAGGCGGTCAAATAACCATTAGGTGATCCTCCAAGTGAACTAGGCGATCACCAGGCTTCCTTTCTTTATCCTTTCAGCATGTCTTGTTCCTTTTTGCTTGTTAGTGTCCTTGCTTTGTTCTTCAATCCATATGAGAATCAAGGGTTTTACATCAGTTATTGATACAAAATAAGCATTTGAGGACACTAATTCTATATAAACAAAGCTCTAAATGAGTCCAAGTCTCTTACTTATCAACACCCCCAACATAAACTTTTGCTTGTCCTCAAGTAAAACTCAAGTTCAGCCGTTCAAAAAGGATAACTCAAACATTTCTACAAAAGACTCAATCATGAATGCACTTAAAGAATCAAGTTCTGACTCACCATCATCAAAGATTCTCAAGTTTGCAATATTTGCTTAAAATGCAAGTTCAAGTTCAACAAAGGTACTCAAATGCCCTCACAACAAGAATGATTCCTTATTCACACACAATTTTTCAACAAATTATAGCTCTGGAATCATATACAACTCTCACACTAAAAAAGATGAACACATGCATGACTTCACCCATAGGTTTGGCCTTATTTTCCAATCAACATTTGTTTAAGCTCACTCAAGATCAAAAAGGTCTTTTCAAGGCTTGTAATGGGGCTGCGTGTAAAGATATGGTCATTTAGGCTCAGTTGCTGCTATCCTCATGAAATGTGGTATGAACATCACTTTATTTCCTTTTCTTCAACATTTTCACTCATGCTCAAAATTCACCCGCCATTATTCACTTCCAATGGAATACCGGACACCCCATTTCTTTTGCAACTTTCACAACTTTTATTTAACAACTTTTTTATTATTTTTCTTTTTCATTCTTTTTTTTTGTATGGAGAGGTTCCATATTTTTCAAAACCATGGATCAAGGGGATATTCTTCATACTTCTTGATTTACCTTCTCTTTTCACCACACCCCCAACTTAGGTTTTTGGCCTAAGTTGGCTATATTCAAACAAACCACACTTCATGAGGATTATGGGTGAATGGATAAAGAGGGGTTACAATTTTATCAAGTTTATTCCAAGAAAAGGATAAGGCTCAAAAGGGGTTCAAGAAAAGTTCACACACTTGTAAGGTTGGCCACAAAAGAGGTATATTGTCAAATTGCTTCACTCTTCAAAATTGTTGCCTAAGATAATTTCAAGAGTTTGCATCACTTAGTCAACCCGACCAACGAGGTAAATTCTAGGTGTCATAACACAAGTTTCACGGTAAGCTCATCACACAAGGCATTGGCACAAATATCAAACAAGACTCCACACTTTCGATAGTGTGCAATGTTCATCACAAGAGAGACTCATTCGATAATTGGCTAGTCAAAACGAGATGCAAAAAGTCCACATATTGCCTATGCAACTTCATTTGGCCTCATCATATCCGCGCATTATTTTTGTTCAATTAAGAGCACTATTCAAGTCATCGATATTGATCATAATCGATACTCAAATTTGCACAAGAACAACCACAATCACACATAAGAGGTGGCAATTTTTTTTAGATCGGTCAAAACCATTTCTATTCAAAACAAGGATCCATAAGCTCAAACATCCACAAACAATATCAAAACACAATTCAAACAGAAAAAACCCAATATATACAAAAGAAAATAGTCACAAGAGATAGGTATGGAAATACCTCACCCCACCACAAATAAAAAGGCAGTTGTCCTCAAATGCAATAAAATAGTAAAAAGTCAATAAAAATGACAGAGAGGGAGGTGAAGAAGGGTCCTATCTACACAGTCACACCATTTGTCGGGGCATGAGTGCCCGGGGTAGAAGCAGCACTAGATCCAACCATGGTGGTGTCTGCCAATGAAATCTACATGGTTGACTCTACCATAGCCTTCTCAACCTCTGTAAGGCCCTCATAAGTAGCCTCTTCATCGACACCAAGTTGCTCCTTATCAGTCTCAACCTCGGACTCGGTAGTATCTACCTCTTTATCTCAAACCTCATCTCTGGTGGTAGCCGCAGGCACATGTGTATCAGCTGGCATATCGGGTATTTCAACAGTCCCAAAAATCATGGACATATTTGTGGACTTCAGCTGGTCCACATCCTGTCTCATCTTAACAATTGCGGCTTTTAGAGTCGTCACCTCATCAGTGGCCCCCTGGCCTCGCTCGCACACCGCTATCCTTGCCGCAAGGGCATCAATAGACACACTAAGTGGTGTCACAGTAGCAGAGAGGGACCTCTCAATCATCTCAAGAAATACATACTCAAGCCTGGAGGCACGCTTATCAGCAGAATGGGCAAGATGCCCCATTCATAGTATCGCAACCTAGGAGAGAGGATGTTGGGAAGTAGCGGCGCTGGTAGTAGACCTAGGAGGCATGGCAGGTATAGAGGGACTAGGAGTCAAAGAAGGAACATCACTAAATATACCTGAAGGCCCAGGGGACAAAGTAGGCAACACTACCTCTGCATGTAAAGTCTCAATGTGCACAGCTGGGGAAGAATCCGCAGGGGCTGCCTTCTTCTTCTCACCTTCACCTTTCAAATATTCAGCCGCTATCTGCCGAATGTCAGTACAGGAGGTGGGCATCACTTCCACACCCTTCTTTTCATCGCGAGGCACCAAGGCTCGTCTGTACAACTCAGTAATCAACACTGGAAATAGGAGTGATGTTTGATGATGCCTAGCCCTCATATCCATCTCTTGGCCTACAATCATACACAAGTTGAGATTGCTCCTGTAAATGATGCAACAAAGACAGGCTGCCTTTATGTGGCAGAAAATAGACTCATTCTGGGATGGCATGAGTGTTGGTGATAAAGCCAAACCAGTACCTCGCTGCTACATTGAGGTCTTTCTTTTCTATAGGCATTCCAGCCTCCAACCACCGAGGAGTACCATAAGATATTATAGGGGCCAACCACTTTTTTAGAGTCTCCAATGACTTTGTCTTAATCATATATTGATAGTCATCTGAGATGTTGCTGGTGCATTTCAAAACTGTGTTGATGGCATCACTGTCACATTTTACCTTCTTACCCCTGATGACCACATAGTCAACCGGTTTGAAAGATGCTACCTTCCTCTTTCCTTGAGCTACTAAGGCTCCGTAGGTAGTGTAAAACTCCTGGAACCAATTAGGAATGTAAGGGCCACGGGGTTTTGTGAAGATCTGATACTTTTGGGACCTCAAGGTATGATAGATATATGGATATCTGTCTATCACACCATCTGTGACAGGAGGAGGAGTAGCAGTCTGGGGTATCCAGATCCTTGACGGATCATGCATCCTCTTGGAGCCTGAGGGTCCTGTTGCTCACCCTCACTCTTAAAAGTGGTGAGATGCGTGGCAAATATTCTATCACTGTCGGAGATGACCTCCAGTGATGTAGGAGCAAGTGCCTTGCCTTTCCCTTTTCCCTTCCCACCTGTAGTAGGAAGTTTTGTTGTCTTTGCCAAAGATGCAGCTTCATCCCCATTTATTGTAATTCCCTTTGCCCTCTTGCAGGGTGGCATGTCTCGGCCTACTACTTTTGGTCTAGCCATATCTGCAACACACATCGAAAATAGTTAAAAATAATCAAAGAAAAGTGTATAAAACAGGTTGTAGAAAGACTCAACGAACTTATCGGCAAGTCGCCGGGTCACTTAGGCGAGCCAGATTAGGCTCGCCGAATCGACTGGCTCTAAAATTTACTAGAAAAATGGCATGTCGGCGATGAGAAGGGCCTTTCGGTGAATCACCGACATCATTCGGTGAGGACAGATTTGCCTCTCGACAATCATAGTGCATTTTAGGGGTTAAGGGCGCAGAAAGGGCGATCAAGGAGAATTTCGGCGAGCATATATTATCCCACCGAAATCACAGTGCATTTTAGGGGTTAGGGACGCAGAAAGAGCGATCAAGGTGATTTTTGGTGAGTCTCCGAGTGAACTCGGTGAGCTCAGGCTTCTCGCCAAAAGTTAGAGAACCAAACTCAACATTTCCATAAATTTTAAGGCGATCAAGGGTGATTTCGACGAACGGCCGAGTGGTTCGGCGAGCTCGACCCAGCTCGCCAAACTGCTCAACGTGCCTATTTTCAACCCCAACTTCCAAAATCAATCCCGCAGCCCGCGAATACAAAATCAAATAACACACATTATCAATTAAGACCATACCCATTAGACCCATGCCACTGGGGTACTCAGACTTCCCCCGGTTTGGCCAAAATTGGCCATTTGATGACTTTAGCCCTTAATAATGATGTCAAACGCTCCATCATTAGGAAAAGCACATCATTTTGCGCAATTTGGGTTACTCAGACTTCACCCGACTAGACTCAACAAAAATTAAGCACCACCCCCAAGATTACGATCAATTTTAAAGCATAAAATTTGGGAAATCAACAACTCAGGCAATTGAGGCATGATATCGAAATTAAAATAGGTAAACAAGCACACATATACTCCTTGGGCTTTCCACACTCATGAGGGGCAATGTACCTATCTGTCTTTTTGCACAGTACTTCCAATTCAATGATCTTTTTGTCCAAGAGATCCAGTTGAGTCAACAGTTTTGCCAAATACTGGTCCTTTTCTTTCTCACTGTTGGTCTTAGTCATGTGATCGAGGAGCTGGGATACTATTGCATAGGCTTGTCATATTAGACCACCGGGAGAAAGCTGGTCAGCCACTCCTCTGTTTTTAGGACCAAAACCTTTGTAGAAACTTTCCAGTAGCATTTTATCTGGGATTTCATGAGATGGGCACTGAATCAATAGTGTGTTAAACCTCAGCCACAACTCCTGGAGCGTCTCACCTTCCGAGTGCTGGAAGTTTAGGATATTATCCTTGAGAGTCATCATATTCATCGGAGAGTGTTTCACTTCGTTGTCATTGTTTCTTTTGATACTCATTCATTCTGTTTCAAATAGCAACACACAAACCAAAATTGAAAGTAAGTAGATTCAACTATGACTAAAAAGAACAAAATTCAACTTCACCAAAAGAATCTCAAACAACACCACTCCCCGACAGCGACACCATTTTGATTACTAACATTTCAAAGACACTTCATCCAATTCTAAGCCTCAACGATCGTTAATCAGTATATAACCCAACTAAATGAGTTGGGGTCGAATCCCATAGGGAGCGGTATATGTTGGAGAGTCAATTGGGAAGTACAAGCATGATCAAATCAGTCATAGGAATAAAAATTATCGAATAAAAATTAGATAGTAGAATTGAAAGGGAATTGCAGAAAGTGAGTAGTTAAGGATATTTAATGTTGCAAATGGTAAAGCTACAAAAGAGTAAGTACATTTTATTTCTTTTTTGACTTAAAAGGGAGAAGTTTGATTTGGAAAATTATGATACATTGATAGCCATTAATGATGCCAATAATTGGCTTTTGAATAGTCAACCACATGAAGTTATATATTGAACAAGAATACAATTAGGGTTATATTTTGTATGTTATTGGCGCAGTTAAAGTTGTCGGACAATTTTTTTGTTTTTATTAAGAGAATTTCTATTGTTAAATCACATTAAGATTCAAGTTTTGATATCTTATAGGTAATTAAATAGTAGGTGTATTGTATTATATGAATATAATAAGATTAAGTTCTTTGGAGGAATATTGACTTTGCCCTAGGGTTGAAATTTGAGATATATGAGGTTTGATATATTAGTTGGTATCAAAATTTAGGAATTCTCTTATAGTAATATGGGTGTCTACAAACTCGTTTGCTTATGTATTATGCATACTTGATAGATTGGAAACATTATGAGGAATTGAGGAAAGGGAAAGCATCGGGGAAGTAGCTTGCTTGACTTCAACTCTTCATTGAGGTAGGTTATCATTTATTATATGTGATAGATAGACTCTTAAAAGTGATTGATAGTCATTGAGTGACATTGTGAAGTCGGGTGTCACGTTCTAGAATGGTAACATTAAAGTAATATATATTAAATTGACTTAATGCACCAAATCTCAAAGAACCCATTCCCAACGAGAGTATGGTGTGGAGGCATGAGTCCTCGTGTGTGTTCTTGATTTTATGACTGATTATGTAATTGCTTTAGTGTTGTTGTCACTTGTTCATATTGTTTGTCACTTGCCACATGCTAAGTGCTATAGTTGATTTGAAACTATTACTTTATGCATATTTGTTTTTATTTTGAGTCGGCCGATGATATCTACTCAGTACATGTTGCCCTGTACTACTCCATATGTCACGACCCAAGGCTAGCCCCTAGATGTGACACGACGTACAAGACTCTGAAAAGTCTCATACAAGCCTCATAGCATGCCATCACATAAGATAATATAAATTGTGCGGAATTTAAAACTTTTCTTTAAATCCATACCACCGAAAACATCTTTTAAACCAGCGGAAGTTTACTTGTCTAACATGGCCATCAAAAAGATCTTGAAACAAAAGTAGGGTCACGACCCTTTACAATAGGAAGTCTAAAAATGTCAATTACATGAAAGAAATGAACACTTGTCCTCGGATCCATGAGGACATACCACAATATTGGAAGAACTCAATCCAAGCCCTTTGAACTAGAAGGAAAGCAACTCACTTGCCGAAACCTACGTTTGTAGCAAAATAAAAGAAATATGGGTTAGCACATTTGATGTACTAAGTATGATAGCCATGCAAAAACCATGCTTAAAAAACCATTTTATTTAGAAATCATGCTATATGCCAATTTTTGTGAAACATCATGAATATTTAATAAAAGAGGCATAAGATACAACATAATCAACATATAAGTTATTTCAACATCTTGGAACCTTCACCTAAAGTAACCCTAAGCCATACTTGTGAAATGTATGAACGGCATCCCATACCACCATCCACACTAAGTACCTATTTGAGGCCACCACAAGTGAACTTACCATTCCTCCTTTTTTATCTTTAGACAATACTCATACATAAGGAACATAAACATTTCATAAGACATGACAAGGAAGTAATTCATAATACCATCCAAATAAAGCATGCATCATAATCATTTAAGGATTTAAGTCAACATTCTCTATTAGCTTCCTTTTGAGCACATTCATTCATTAACATTAAGATATTAGAGAATCACACCATAGACTCTGAAAGACTACTCGTGCAATGCATGGATGGCATCCCATACTACCACCCACACTTCATAGAACCTCTCAAGTAACTATAGCAAATATCTCATATGATGGGAATAAGCGTTTAACCAACATAGACCATGTGAGCTTGACATGGAATCCGATGCCATAAACCCCCACACCGTAAATAGGTGGTCTACTTGCTTGAGGTAGAACCGGTAACATTTTAGCCTAAGTGCATCCACTAGCTAATAACCTATGCGGACACATAAATATGGGATATGAAAGATGTTCATTGAAAGCCGGCCAAAAATTGGGAGAGCATCCATCTTACCATATCCACTCGTTGCTTAGCCTCCATTCCAATAGAGTAGTTCATTACTTGACATTATTATACATGAAAGGGTGCCATAAGCCTACCTATTCAAAAGTACTTCATTTAACATATGAAAGGGTGCCATAAGCCTACAAATTCAAGGTACGTTTTAGGATAGCTCATTGAATCCCCATGAAAGGGTGCCATAAGCCTACCTATTCAAGGTTTATCATTAACATTTATGGAAGGGTACCATAAGCCTACCGATCCCAAAGTTCATTAATATTATTTATGGAAGGGTGCCATAAGCCTACCTATCCTAAGGTTCTTTAGTATCATGCATGGAAGGGTGCCATTAGCCTACCGACTCAAGATTCAACAATCAACAATACTTTCATTCATACAAGAAGAGGATGCATAAGCCTACCAATTCAAGATTCACATTAGATTGAAGAACCCTTCACACTCTATCATCATTCATGAGTGTTAATTGAGCATAAACTTTCAATATTAACATAATTGCATTCTAAACATGATCATAATACTTTCATTGAATTCACATGCATATACTTCACATCATAATCATACATTAACCCTCACACTTTACCTTTCAAGGCCATGGATCACAACTAACCAACACACCTTAAAATACTACAATTAGGCATCGGTGATGAAGTAACTCAATAAACTAAATCAATTTAGGCATAATCCATCAACATACTTCCATAATCAATCAACCCAATTCACAAACATGCAATTTTGTCTTTTGGAGAAAAAATGGGTTCATAGGGAAAATCACTATAAATCATCATTAGTTCAACAATTAAATCATAATTCATCATGTAAAATCGTTTGAAAACGTTTTGGAATTGAACCCATGCTTAGATTGAAAATCCTACTTTTTGGAGAAATTTGGAACTTGAAATCATGTTTTGGAATTGGCTCCTTGAATGAAACTTAATCAAGGATGAAGACTACCATACCTTGCTTATGAATCCCCAAGAAATTTGAGGAAGAAACACCTTGAATTCGTCCAAACCCTAGCTCCAATCTACTCTTTTTCTTCCTTCACTTTTAGAGAAAAATATTGGGAGGGAGAAGAACTTTTGATTTGGCTTTTGCAGAATAAAGGAGTAAATGAAGTGTTTAATGACTTAAAACAATTTATATATGTGATATAAAACAATTAAAATTGACCCCATATAATAACTAATTAAAAAGTAATTTATACAAAGGCCCTCAACTAGGCAGCCCCCGTCAAGGACCACAACCATCTATACGGCTCGTCTAGGGGACCACGGCTCGTGGTGGTGCATGTGGTCCCTTAACCTGTATCCTCCTTCACCTTTCCAACCTCCCAAGTGTCTAAGGAAACCCCACGAGCCTTTCCACGGTCCGTGGTCAAGACCACGAGCCGTGTAGTGGTTCGTGAAAGGGAGCCTTTGCTTGGCACTTTTGGGAGTGCACTGCCTCACCAACCACGGGTGGCACCATGGCTCGTGGTGGCCACCACGGGTCGTGAAGACACTCGTATTCTTGGGGTAGTAGGTGGGCCTAAAGGCCTTGGCTTCCACATTCTTAGGGGACTTCACGAGACCATTCACGGACCGTGGTCATGACCACTAGTCGTGAAGGTGGTCGTGGTCCTTCGCATTGCTTGTCAAATGTTGGGGAAGCCATGGCCTTTGTCTTAGGCCTTGCCCCTTAGTATTGGCAATCCTCAATAAAAACATAAAAAGGTCTTCTAACTACGGAGTCTAACACGTACCTCGATGTTAACCCTGACGTTTAGACTCTAGTTCAACTTATCAATTTTCGAGGTGTTACATTATCTCTCCTTTGGGAACATTCATCCTCGAATGACACATTTAAACAACTTATGGAATTAAAACTCAAGACTAGCAGCCCATCATGCATGACACATCAAAATAATGCATAAATCATAGGAGGAAACATCAATTATGTCTACACATATTCAAATGAAATTACAAGGAAGTAGGAACTACTTCTACAAACCTATTATGCATGAAAACATCAACATTTCTCCTTTCATTGGAGGAATTACCTTCTTCAACTCAAATCATGTTCATCATAACATCATGAATAAAAAATATGCAATTATGTCTCCAAAGCACATTTAAGCATGTTCAACAATTCCACTCATGAAGCATATTGGCAACTCATACTAAATACATATCAACATGAGGACATAAATCATGAAAACTCATTTTCTCATTAAAACATAAATTCATCAAGAACATGCATAACATAAGGGGACCATGGAAACACAAAATCTCACATGACTCAAAACATGAAACAAGGTACAAGGAACTCTTGGTTTCAAGCTTGAATAGGAATAGAAGGAAAGAGATAAGGATATCAGAACGCTTAACAACCTTAATATTCAACATACCATCTACCCCTTGGGAGTAAACCCATACTAAGGTTAAAATGAAAACAACATAGGGACCGCAATAAAACATTTATAACTTTGAGAAACTACCAACATACCAGTGCCTTCATCCGGAAGGGCTCCTTTGTACTCTCTAGCCCGAAGTGCATAGAAACAATTAGTCTTTGGAGCATTGGGATCCGGAATACTAGGAGAAGCTTCTTTGGCCACAAGAGTAGGGCAATCTTTCACTTGGTGATCATTTTTCCCACAACCATAGCACCCATTAGTACCGACTAGGCACTTCCCATAGTGCCTCTTCCCACAAGTAGTGTAAGTAGGTTTATAAAATGGAGGTCCACCACCTTTCTCTTGGTTAACCTTAGGAGTGCTTGAAGAATCTTGGTTTGGAGCTCTCATTTTGAACCTTGGTTGACCTTGCTCATCGGATTTAACTCTCTTCATCTCCCTATTCTTTCTCTTAAGTTTGGACTCTTCAATAGATTGAGCATATACCATAATCCTTGAAATGTTCATCTCTTCATCTCCCTATTCTTCCTCAACTAGGTCGGATACACCCGTCACATACCTACTCATTTCATCCTTAGGGTTAGACACCAAAGATGGAGCATACTTAGACAATAGGGTATATTTCAAGGAAAACTCTTGGACATTCATGTTACCTTGCCTAAGGTCGATAAACTCCTCCACCTTAGCCTACCTCTTCTCACGGGAAAAGAACCTATCAAGGAATGCTCTCTTGAACACCTCCCAATCAATAGGACCCGCTCTTACCGGCCTATTGCTTTTCCATTGAGTAAACCAAACTTGTGCAACATCCTTCAATTGGTAAGCGGTTAGATTTGCTTTTTCTATAGAAGTCATCCCCATAGCTTTAACTACCTTATACACCTCACCCAAAAACTCTTGGGAATCCTCTCCCACCATGGAACAAAGAAACACCAGAGGGTTCATTCTCACAAAGTCACTCAACCTAGAAGCCATAGTACTCATAATAGGGTTCACATGATTCTCAACACCCCTAGTGGATTGAGCCGTCATAGCTTGGGCTTGAGTAGTTACAGCTTGAGCCATCATCAAAAGAGCTGACCTAACTTCTTCATTGGTCATGGCCGAAGCATCAACCGGAACTTGATTGCCTTGTGGAACTTGGTCACCTTGAGTACCTTGGGGAGGAACTCCCTCATTCACAATATCCTCTTCTATCCTTCTTGCATTTTGTCCTTCTTGTATTCATATCCTATAAACACAAGAGAATGGGTTAGGAAAAGGACTTTTATAGAGCTAAACTCTATGGCACGACTGAAAGAGTAATGAAAGAACTGTAGTTTCCTAACGTCTTATAGCCTCACATTCATAAAATGTGTCGCGATTCACAGTTATGAACAAGAATCTACTCGACGTGGCTTGTTAGACATCAATCCAAAAAACAATCCCAAAATTTTGTGCTCTGATACCATGTTTGTCACAACGCAAGGCTAACCCCTAGATGCGACACGGCGTACAAGACTCTGAAAAGTCTTATACAAGCCTCATAGCATGTCATCATATAAGATAATAGAACTAGTGCATAATTTTAAAACTTTTCTTTAAATCCATACCATCAAAAACATCTTTTAAAACTGCGAAAGTCTATTTGTCTCGCATGGCCATAAAAAAACATCTTGAAACAAAAGTAGGGTCACTACCCTTTACATGAAATAAATAGACACGTATCCTCAGATCCATGAGGGCCAGTTTTTGTGAAACATCATGAACATTTAATAAAAGAGGCATAAGATACAACATAATCAATATATAAGTTATTTCATCATCTTTGAACCTTCACCTAAAGTAACCCTAAGCCATACTTGTATAATGTTTGAATGACGTCCCATACCACCATCCACATTAAGTACCACTTTGAGGCCACCACAAGTGAACTTACCATTCCTCCTTTTACATCTTTAGACAATACTCATACATAAGGAACATAAACATTTCATAAGTCATGACAAGGAAGTAATTCATAATAACATCGATGTAAATCATGCATCATAATCATTTAAGCATTTAAGTCAACATTCTCTATTAGCTTCCTTTTGAGCACATTCATTCAATAACATTAAGACATTAGAGAATCACACCATAGCCTCTCAAAGCCTACTAATGCAATGCATAAATGGCATCGCATACTACCACCCACACTTCATAGAACCTCTCAAGTAACTATAGCACATATCTCACATGATGGGAATAAGCGTTTAATCGAAAGAGACCATGTGAGCTTGACATGGAATCCAGTGTCATAAACCTCCACACCATAAAGAGGTGGTCTACTTGCCTAAGGTAGAACCGGTAACATTTTAGCCTAAGTGGATCCACTAGCTAATATCCTATGCGGGCACATAGTTATGGGATATGAAAGATGTTCATTGAAACCCGACCTAACATTGTGAGATCTTCCATCTTACTAGATCAACTCGGTGCTTAGCCTCCATTTCCATAGAGTAGTTCATTACTTGAAATTATTATACATGAAAGGATGCCATAAACCTACCGATTCAAAGTACTTTAATTAACACATGAAAGGTTGCCATAAGCATACCGATTCAAGGTACATTTTAGGATAGCTCATTGAATCCTCATGTATATACTTCACATCATAATCATACATTAACCCTTACACTTTACCTTTCAAGGCTATGGATCACAACTCACCAACAAACCTTAAAACACTACAATTAGGCATAGGTAATGATGTAACTCAACAAAATAAATCAATTTAGGCATAATCCATTAACATACATCCATAATCAATCAACCCTATCCACAAACATCCAATTTTGTCTTTTGGAGAAAACATGGGTTCATGGGGAAAAATCACTATAAATAATCATTATTTCAACAATTAAATCATAATTCATCATGTAAAAGCCTTTGAAAACGTTTTGGAATTGAACCCATGCTTAGATTGAAAACTCTACTTTTTGGAGAAATTTGGAACTTGAAATCATGTTTTGGAATTGGCTCCTTGAATGAAACTTAATCAAGGATGAAGACTACCATATATTATGAGGTGTATTATCACAAGTTCCATGATCTCATGGAGATCGTTGATAAGTAAGAGATTTTTGACTCATTTTAGGCCTGTAGTTCACCAAATCATGTCCCCAATGCTTGTTTATATCCATTTCTAATACAAATCTACTTGAATTTTAACAATAAGAGCTCAGGAAAAAAATAAGGTCAAAATCGAAGAAAAAAATTTAAGCACATGAAAAGTGAGGAAATTGGTGAGGCTAAAGTTTATCATAATGACTAGCCGAACCGTCGAGTGAGCCCATTCTCACAAAAATATCAAAGAGTTCTACTCAGTAACTCAAGCCAATTCTACAAGTGAGAAGAGCAATTGATGACTCGCCGAATCAACTCGGCAAACTCCAACAAGATCGTCGAAGTCCACTAAACCTTGAAGGCTGAGACTTCTTTTGATAGATGATTTGGTGATGGAAAGTATCATTTGAAGACTCACTAATGAGTTCAACTTAAATCGTCAAATCCACGTCAAAGTGAAATTTTGTGATAAATTTTGGAAACGTACAAATAGTTCTTCTTTGAGAGAGAAAGACACGTTTACACATCATAATCTTTTCTGTACTCTGGAAGCTTCTATACATTGGATTTTTTTCTAGATCTTGAACCTTTAGGGCTTGGAGGAGTTTGGGGATTCATTTTCTCATTTTTCTTCAACCAATCAGTTGTACGGAAAATCTTTTTTATAAATTACTTTTTTATTTTTCAACATGATTGAGGTATTTCGCATACGGTTGCTATTGAGCCTACAGTTGATGATGATGAATTTGAGGCTCCCAAAACTGATGAGGAAGAGTTAGAGGTTACAAACACACACAATGATGTTGATTCGTATGCTAATTTAGTAGATATGGAAGAGACATTTGTGTAGGATGATACGAAGGCGTCCATTTGAGACACTTCCAAGATAGGTTTGAGTGGGGTTCAGCCGACGCCACGCGCTGATGCTAGAGATGCACCGTGTATTGATTCCCATAATGAGGCCACTCCAACGACAAGAGTTCTCCATGAGTTTAGTCATACATGTGGATTCCTATAGTTTGTCTATGTTTTTACATATTTCTATGGCATTGAGGATAATTCGTATTTCTGTTGGTGGAGGAGAGGTGCTTTGCTTGTTCTTTTTATTGATTTTTATTGTACTTCAACTTTTGATATATTAGTTTATTTTGAGTTGGAATTTTTTACTTGATAGTAATGTATTTAACTTCTTGGTTTGGTTTTAGTATAATGTTTTTTCCATCTCCAGTTGGGTCAATTCAAGTTGTATAATCCTTGCATGATATATCAACATCTTGTAATGACTAGTTAAATATCGAGTTGTAAGAATTGCATCGATCGTTGCACGCAAGCTAGGGTTGTAGAATTGTGTTTGGTAATTATGTTTGAGTGCCATGTGTGGTGAGGTTTAATAGAAATTCATGCACTGTGAATACCTAGAATTTACTTGTTGGTCCTATTGATAGATATTGGTATATATGGGAGGTGATCTCCGGCATTGTTCTTGAAAGTGAACCTACTTAAACCTTTTTTATGACCACCTTTGTCATGACCCAAGGTAGACCCTAGGCGTAACATGGTGTACGAGCTCCAAAGAGGCCCCATACTAGCCACTTAGCATACAACATACATGATTAATAGAAATTCAAGACGTTTTAAAGACAAAAAAAAACATAAAGTTTCATAAAACGAAGTGAAAAAATAAAACAATGTCTCAAAGTCATCTAGTACATAAGATGTGATCGGGATGTAGCCCATACATCGAGTCCAAATCTAAAAGATAAATAAAAAATGTATAATAGCTTAGTCTTCGGAATGTGAGGACTCACCAATCTTCAAATCTCTACTAAAGATCCATTGCCACAGATGTTCGAACTAGAGCGTCGAAACCTAAATTTGGATAAGAAATGTAGGCAAGTGACTGCGTTAGTAAAAGAATGAACCAAGTATTATAGCGATGGATGAATTGTAAAAATCTTTATAAAGGGACAATTTCATAATATGTAATGACTAAGCTAAGATATAAAATGAGAAAGTTAGAAAACATAAGTCATAAGGTAAACATGCTCAATGCAAGTAATATCTTTAAACCATTGTGAGATAGTTCAAGAGATAACCTTGGTTCATTATTGTGGAAGATTTACCTTTAACCGACATATAAGACCATGTGAGCTATTAACATGGAATACAATGTCTACCCACACCAAAAAGAGGTGTCCTACTTGCCAAGTTAAGACAATGAACTTATAGCTATAGTGTATCCACTAGCTAATGTCTATCTAGACAACCTATGGTGGCACATAGTTTATGGGACATGGGTAATCGCCATTTGTCCACTTAGTTCTAAGCATTAATCCCACAAAATATTGATTAGTCTGGACTTTTCTTATCATTCATAAGACATAGGTAATCGTCACTTGCCTCATTTATAAAATAGCTCTTACAGTTTGATTCACTTTAGGTGAGAAGACCTTTCAACCTTAGAATCCTTTATGTAAGAAAACCTTTCACATGCATGGATAATGTAATTATGTGAGAAATCCTACCACCACAATAAAAAATAACAACGGCATATATGCTTCCCTCTCAAAGAAATTTACATTATATTTCATCAATTCCACAAGAACATGCACATTTTCATAATTCACCTTTGATAATTCAAAACCCACTTTCAATCATTATAATCTAGAAAATATGGGTCAAACATGAGTTCATGGGGATTTATCTTAACAACATGAAATCTTCTCAATTCATGCATGTGATATCATAAATCAATCAAATAAATCTTGCTTATGAATACCCAAGAAATTTGAGAAAGAAACACCTTGAATTCGTCAAAACCCTAGCTCCAATCTACTCTTTTTCTTCCTTGAGTTTTAGAGAGAGAAATATCGGGAAGGAGAAGAACTTTTGATTTGATTTTGGTTTTGCAGAATAATGGTGTAAATGAAGTGTTTTATGACTTAAAACTATTTATATATGTGATATAAAACAACTAAAATCTACCCCATATAATGACTAATTAAAAAGGAATTTACAAAAAGGCCCTCAACTAGGCCGCCCCCTATCAGGGACCATGGCCATCTATATGGCCTATCTAGGGGACCACGACTCATGGTGATGCCCGTGGTCCCTTAACCACTAGCCTCATTCATCTTGCCAACCTCCCAAGTGACTAAGGCAACACCATTAATCTAGTGGTCTTGGTTTCGCGACTTCTCTCTCGAGCAAGCCAAAAACACATGACTGAACTTGTATTTGCAACTACAAATCCATTAGATTCAACAACAACTACTAGATGAAATCACCATTAAACTACATTTAAACTATCAGTGAGTAAGACCCAACAATGATCTTAACCCATATTCGCTAAATCACACCCCAAGAATTGGGGTTTTTAGCCACACATCAAGAGATAGAAATTTATACCTAAATGAGCTTGCATACAAATGGGTATGAAGATATAAGTCTTGTTACAGGCCAAGAATGAAGAATCCAAGAGACCCAAGTCGAAATCCTTGGAGATGAAACCCTCTTCTTCTTCAAGTTTTCCAAACCCTCTCAAACTTAGAGCAAAAATAAAAAGTACTATTCTATATGAAAATTATAATAATTGTTTCACATTGAAAAATTCTCATCTTAAGCTAAAAATCTCAATGAGTATTTATAGTTTTCAAAAATCTGCGTTGTAGCGGATCATTCGGCGACATTTGTCGAAATCGCTGATCAACTCGGCGATTCACCCCTTGATGTAGTTCATCGCCGTCTTTCACTATCATTCATCATCGTCGTGCTCTGGGTCATTGGGCGACATAGTACTGCCTCGCGAAACATCTCAGCGATGCGCCGATTGCTCCCTTTTTCCATCGACTTGATCCTTTCCTTCAGGGCTCAGCACACTAGAACAGAAGGCGAAGTGAGACCCTTCGGCGACTCGCCAAGTGGACTCGGCGATCCTCAGGCCTTTATTTTCTTCGTTCTTTTCAGCCTTTTTATTCCTTTTTGCGAAGTAGTATCCATACTTTCCTTCAAACTTCAAATACCTGAAACTTATGTGTTTTCATCAGATATTGAGCTAAAATAAGCATTTGAGGACACAATTTCTATTAAAATAAAGCCCTCAATGAGTCTAATTTGTGGACTCATCAACGCCCCCAACTTAAACTTTTGCTTGTCCTCAAGCAACTCAAGTTCAGCTGTTCAGAAAGGGTGTCTCGAACAGTGCTACACAAGACTCAATCATGAATGCACACAACAAGCCTCAAGGGGTGTTCAAAAGAGAAGCACACGCTCACAGGGTAGGTCACAAAAGAGGTATATGTCAAATTGGCTCACACTCTTAGAGGTTGCCTAAGATCATATCAAGAGATAGCATCACTTAGTTGATCGGACCAACGACGCAAATTCTAGGATCTATCATGCATGGTTCAAAGTAAGCTCATCACACAAGGCATCGACACTAAAGTCAAACAAGACTCCACACTTTCGTTAGTGTGCAACAGTCACCACAAGAGACTCGATTTGATAAATGGCTATTCACAATGAGATGCAAAGAGTTCACATATTGTCTATGCAACTTTATTTGGCCTTGTCGTAGCCGCGCATTCATGTTCGTTCGATTGTAAGCATTATTCAAGTCATCGATATTGATCAAAACCGAGACTCAATTTTTTTTTGCAAAAGAAAAACCACATTTAACACATGAGAGGTGGCAATTTTTCAAAAGGGTCAAAATCGTTTTGTAAGTTAAAACAAAAGGAGCCATGAGCTTAAACATCTACAGAAACAGTGTAAACACAATTTTAAATAGAACAGCCCAAATATATACACAAAACACAACTATCAACACAAAAGGTGTGGGCCTCACCCCACCATAATTAAAAAGCGTTTGTCCTCAAATCCAAATAAAAGTGTCTAATAGTAAAAATAAAAAAGATAGAGAGAGAAGTAAAAAAAAGTCGTCTATGTAGTCTCTCTATCTGTCGGGGTCTGAATATGGGCATCAGTGCCCGGCACATCTATCTGGTCACGGGTCTCAGTACCTGGGGTAGCCTCAGACAAACTAACAACTCCAGATCCACTAGGAGCTGCTGTGGATGTCTCAGCCGACACTATCTGAGTTGCCGACTGCACAACCATCTCCACAAGATTCGGCAAGTCTCTGAATATGTTGTCCTCTTGGCTCTCGCTCACTGCTATCTGCTCTTCGTCGGTCTCTGTCTCCGACTCTGCGTGCCCTGCATCATCCCTCTGCAAATCTCCGGTAGTAGCAGAAGGAATCCCCGAGGTCTCAGGAGCATCCTTGTCATTTGCTCCCTGCATCAGTGTAGTGAAGTCGGTAGCCTTCAAATAGGCTGCATCCTTCTTCAACTCTGCTATTTCAGCTTTTAATGCTGAAAACTCTGGTGTCTCCCCCTGTCTGCTCTCACAAGTAGTGACTCTGGCGGTCAGATCATCAACAGTAGTCCAAAGGGGGTTCAGTGCAGTCAACATGACATTGTCAATCATCCCTGGGACGGATCTCTCCAATCGTGTGCCCTCACATTCGCTGAATAAGCCAGGTGCCCCATTTTCAGGATCATGGCATGAGTGATCCTGGTAGGCTGGGAAGAGGAGGAGGCACCTGGAGTTTGTGAAGGAGAATAAGGAGCGGGTATACCTAAAGGTTCCGAAACCGGAGTAGACGAAGGTGCCTCTGCTGGTAATAAGTCAACATCGACCTCTGGAGAAGTATCTGCTGGAGTTGCTCTTCTCCTGTCAATCTCCTCTCGTGTGAACTCGGCCTCTATACACCGGATATCGGTGGAGGAAGACATGGTGACCTCTATATCGCTAGCAGGATCCCAGGGTAGTCCGGCATGCCGGCATAACTCAGTGATCAGAACAGGAAATGACAGAGACATCTGTGTCTGTTTGGCTCTCATAGCCATCTCTTGTGAAACCATCAGTCCCAATCGATTCGCCTCCTAGCCATGATAGAACCAAGGCAAGCCGCATTAGGATGACGCAAAATGGACTCGGTCTAGGATGGCATGATAGTGCTGCTGATGAAGCCAAACCAGTATCGGGAGGCAATGTTCATGTCCCTTTTCTCAATTAGAGTTCCTGCCTCCATCCACCTCGGGGTGGTGTTAGAGATCATCGGAGCTAACCAATCCTTCAGATCATCCAGGGATGGAACAATAGGCAAACCCTGGTAGGGCAGTACCGAGTGCAGTGATCGACCCAATACAACATTAATATGATCGATATGACACTCTATCTCCTTACCTCTAATCATAATTGACTTCACCGGTCAGAACTCACTAGCCTTCTTCTTATTCTTTGGGACTAACTCTCCATAGGCTAAGTAGAATTCCTAGACCCAGGAAGGAATGTAAGGGCCTCATGGCCTAGTGAACTACTCCAACTCATGATACTTGAGTGTGTCAAGCACCTCATCTTTCATACCTTCTAAACCCTCTATAGATAGTTATATTTCTTCTAGAATGGTTCATAAACTATAGCCTTTTAATCTGTTCAGCAATCTGGGTGGAGGTGGAGCTACAGGGATTGCAGGGGCCACTGGAGGTGATGCTGGGGCTTGCTCATCCTCTGACTCAGAAAAAATCTGGTTCAACATTTGTACCCTTCCTAGCTATGTGCTTTTTTCGTTTGCCTTTATCTCCCGGTTGGAGGTCATCCCTTTTTCTCTTTGGAGGATTTGATCCTCCTTCATTGATTGTAATGCCTTTAGTCTTTTTCTGTGGTTGCTCAGTTAAATTGGTGCGTACCATATCTGCAAAAAATCAAGAATGGATAAGACAATCAGTTAAACTTAGGTATAGCGAATCTTTCTGCAGATAGACTCGCCGATCAAGTCGGCATGTCGCTGAACCACTTCAGTGAACTAAATCGGGTTTGCCGATGGGTTGGCTAAACAATTAAGACATGTTGGCGTAAAGAGAGTCCTTTCGGCGAGTTGCTGACTACCTTCGACGAGCTAGGATTTGGCCGCTGAAAGTTACAGTGCATAAGGGTCTTAGGGGTAGCGTACTAAAGGCGATTAAGAATACTTTTGGCGAGTCGCGGAGTGTTTGGCGACTGATTGCTTCTCGCTGAAAGTTACAGTCTCATCCAATTTGACATGATATTAAAGGCGAGATGGAGACATTAGGCGAACCGCCAAACGATTTGGCGGGAGCTATGACTAATGTGGAGATTTGGGCATCTCTCCAGACCCTGACTCAGGCTTTGACGGATCAAGTCAGTAGGGATGCGAGAGTTCAACCGAATCCGAATGCTAGCACAACCGTTTCTAGGATTAGGGATTTCACTAGAATGAACCCCCCTACTTTCTATGGCTCCAAAGTGGATGAGGATCCACAAGACTTTCTAGATGAGGTGTTGAAAGTGGTTGATGCTATGGGAGTGACTAATCGTGAGAAGGCGTAATTGGCTGCCTACCAGTTGAAGGACGTAGCTCAGGTTTGGTATTAACAGTGGAAAGGGGAGAGAGCTGTGAGAGAAGGCCCGATTGATTGGGAAGTATTCAAGTCGGCTTTCCTTGATAGGTTTTTCCCGCTAGAATTGAGAAAGAGAAAGATGCAGGAATTCATAAACCTTCGCCAAGGAGGTATGAGTGTGAAAGAATATGGCCTTAAGTTCATGCAATTGTCTAAGCATGCTCCAACATTAGTGGTAGACTCAAGGGCCAAGATGAATAAATATGTTATGGGGATATCTGCTTTGGTGGTAAATAAGTGTCGTTTAACAATGCTCATTCCAATCATGAACATTTCACGCCTCATGGTTCATGCCGAACAAATTAAGAAAGAAAAGCTCAGGCAGGTGGGTAGAGAAGTGAAGAGGACAAGAGTGGATGATAGCAATTTGTCTAAAGGCAGATTTGAGGTTCAAGGCAAACCAAAGTTTAAGAAGATGTTTTCTAATCAAGGTACCACTAACACTTCTAATGTCAACAAAGAAAGGGTGCCTACTCCTAAGCCACAGGGTGGTAGTGGAGGAGGTTCTTATGTCGAGAGGCCTACTTATGCAAAATGTGGTAGGAAACATGAAGGTAAATGTCTTGATGGTATGGGTGTGTGCTATGGATGTGGAAAGGGTGGGCATCAACTAAAAGATTGCCCAACCTGTTCGGCCAAGGGAATAGAGGGTAATCAAGTCCATACAAGTGGTTCTAATTCTGACGCTCTAGAGAAGAGTCGCTTCTATGTTCTCCAGTCCTGAAGTGATCAAGAGGGATCCCCGGATGTTGTCACCCGTTTGTTACAAGTATTTTCCATTGATATTTATGCATTGTTAGACCCTGGTTCTATATTATCTTTTGTTACACCTTTGGTAGCTATGAAATTTGATGTACTCCCCGAATCTCTAATAGAACCTTTTTAAGTGTCCACCCCAGTTGGTGTCTCAGTTGTTGCAAAAAGAGTATAGAAATTTTCCCTTTCTTTACCTCGTAGAGTCACTCGGGTTGATTTGGTAGAGTTAGATATGTTAGACTTTGATGTCATCTTGGGGATGGATTGGTTACATGCTTGCTTTGCCTCCATTGATTGTAGAACTCGGGTAGTGAAGTTTCAGTTTCCTGATGAGCCCGTGTTAGAATGGAAAGGGGGAAATTCAATTCCTAGAGGTCGATTCATTTCGTGTCTAAAGGCTTGTAAAATGATTTCTAAGGGTTGTATCTACCATATTTTAAGGGTTAAGGATGTCGAGTCCGAGACTCCTCCTTTAGAGCTGGTCCCCGTAGTGAGGGAGTTTCCTGAGGTTTTTCCTGATGACTTGCCTGGTATTCCTCCAGAGCGGGAAATAGACTTCGGCATTGATCCTACACCAGATACAAAACCCATATCTATTCCTCCTTACCGGATGGCCCCGACTGAATTGAAAGAGTTAAAAGCTCAACTCAAGGATTTGCTAGATAAGGGTTTTATTCAACCAAGCATATCTCCATGAGGTGCACCGATCTTATTTGTGAAAAATAAGTATGGATCTCTTAGGATGTGCATTGATTATTGCCAGTTGAACAATGTCACTATAAAGAATAAATACCCGCTCCCCAGGATTGATGATTTATTTGACCAACTTCAAGGGGCGAGTTATTTTTCAAAGATTGACTTACGTTCGGGCTATCACCAACTTAGGGTGAGAGATATTGATATTCCTAAAACAGCTTTCCGAACTAGGTATGGTCACTTTGAATTCTTAGTAATGTCTTTTGGTCTAACCAATGCTCCGGCAGCTCTTATGGATCTTATGAATGGGGTGTTTAGTCAATACCTTGATTCATTTGTGATCTTCTTTATTGACGATATTTTGATCTATTCTAAGAGTGAGGGAGATCACATAGAGCATTTGAGGTTAGTTTTGCAAGTCCTTAAAGACCAGTAATTGTATGCTATGTTTAGCAAGTGTGAGTTTTGGCTTAGATCGGTTGCTTTCCTCGGTCATATAGTGTCAAGCCGAGGTATAGATGTTGATCCTAAGAAGACCGATGCGATTAAGAATTGGCCTAGACCTCTAAGTCCTAGTGATATACGAAGATTTTTGGGTTTGGTCGGGTATTATAGAAGGTTTGTTGAAGGTTTCTCATCTATTGCTTCACCGTTAACAACTTTGACTCAAAACAAATCTAAATTTGAGTGGTCTGAGACTTGTGAGAAGAGTTTATTGGAGTTAAAGAGTAGACTAACCACCGCTCCGGTGTTGACCTTACCGAATGGTACTGATGGGTTTATAGTTTATTGCGACGCTTCCCGAGTGGGTCTGGGATGTGTCCTTATGCAACATGGCAATGTGATTGCCTATGATTCGAGGCAACTCAAAGTACATGAAAAGAATTACCCGACCCATGATCTGGAATTGGTGGTGGTAGTTTTTTCCTTGAAAATTTGGAGGCACTACTTATATGGGGTCCATGTTGACGTGTTCACTGACCACTAGAGTCTCCAATATGTGTTTAGTCAGAGAGATTTGAATCTCCGACATAGGAGGTGGTTGGAACTTTTAAAAGGTTATGATATGAGTGTCCTTTACCACCCCGACAAAGCTAATGTAGTTGCCGACACCTTAAGTCGAATGACTATGGGCAGTGTGGCTCACGTAGAAGATGAGAAGAAGGAACTAGTTCGTAATGTGCATAGGTTGGCCCGTATAGGTGTCCTGCTGGTAGATTATTCGAAAGGTGGATTCATGGTTCACCATAGTTCCGAATCATCCATTGTGGTTGATGTGAACTCTAAGCAACATCTTGATCCTATTTTGATGGAGTTGAAATAATTGGTTCTCAACAAGTCCGTTAAGGCTTTCTCCCAAGAGGGAGATGGGGTGCTTAGGTACCAAGGTAGATTGTGTGTTCCAGATGTTGATGGTTTGAGAGATCATATTCTAGAAGAGGCTCATGGTTCACGCTATTCTATTCATTCGGGAGCCACCAAGATGTACCGTGATCTGCGGGAGGTCTATTGGTGGATGGCATGAAGAAGGATATAGCGGGCTTTGTGGCAAAATGTCCAAATTGTCAGTAAGTCAAAGTTGAACACCAAAAACCAGGAGGTTTGTTGGAAGATATAGATCTTTCCTCTTGGAAGTGGGAGGAGGTGAATATGGACTTCGTTGTGGGGTTGCCTCGTACTTCCAGGGGACATGATTATATTTGGGTCATTGTTGATAGAATGACGAAATCAGCCCATTTCCTTCCTGTCAAGATTTCCTTCTCGGTAGAAGACTATGCTAAGGTATACATCGAGGAAATAGTGAAATTACATGGGGTTCCTTTGTCCATCATATCGAATTGGGGTACTCAGTTTACTTCACATTTTTGGAAAGCATTCCAAAGAGGGCTTGGAACCAATGTTAAACTTAGTACCGCCTTTCACCCTCAGACGGATGGTCAAGCGGAATGGACCATTCAGACCTTAGAGGATATGTTGAGGGTGTGTGTGATTGATTTTAAGGAAAATTGGGACGATCATCTTCCATTGATTTAATTTGCCTACAACAATAGTTACCACTCAAGCATTGCCATGGCTCCGTTTGAAGCACTTTATGGTAGGAGGTGTAGATCTACGGTGGGTTGGTTTGAAGTAGGTGAGTTTGCTCTAATTGGTACCGATCTAGTTTATGATGCCATTGAAAAGGTTCGACTCATTAGAGAGAGGTTGAAGACGACTCAAAGTCGGCAAAAGTCCTATGCCGACAATAGAAGAAGGGATCTTGAATTCAAGATTGGTGATTGGGTCTACTTAAAAATCTCACCTATGAAGGGTGTGATGAGGTTTGGCAAGAAGGGGAAACTTAGTCCTCAATATGTGGGGCCATACCAAATCTTGACGCGTGTGGGAAAGGTTGCATATGAATTGGACTTACCTAGTGAGTTGGCTCCGGTTCACCCAATGTTCCATGTCTCCATGCTCAAGAAGTGCATTGGTGATCCGGTATCCATCCTTCCCTTAGAGGGTTTAGGAGTTGATGAGAATCTTTCCTATGAAGAAGTTCTGATTGAGATTTTAGACTGGCAAGTTAGGAAGTTAAAGAACAAAGAGGTAGTTTATATTAAAGTCTTATGGAGGAATCACTTAGTTGAGGGTGCTACTTGGGAGGCCAAGGCCGATATGAAGTCCCGCTATCCTTATCTTTTTCCTTCTACTCCTACCCCTACTTGAGGTAATTAGTTCTTGGGTTGGCATTTCAGAATAACTGCACTATGGGTTTTCTTTCTGATTTTCTTATGTGTGCATGTTCTTGTGATAATCCATGTTTAGCATGTATTGACTTTTCATGATTTATGTATTCCTCATGTGGGGCTTCACTTTAGCATAATGATTGCATATTTGTCTTCATGATGTTTCTCTTATATTTTGTGCATTGTTAATGTGGCATGTTGTTGGGTTGCTAGTCTTGAGTCGTTAACCCCCCTTAATGTGTTTTAAAGTGTCATTCGAGGAAGAGTGTTCCTAAGGGGGAGATAATGTAACACTCCGGAAAATGATAGGTTAATCTAGAGCCTAAGCATGTGAGCTAATGTTAAGGTTCAAGGAGGTTAGTGAGTTAACGTCAAGATTCGAGTCGTAAAATAAGTTCCCTAACCTAGTACTAACCTCCTAAAACTTATACGTCAAGGCAAGGACCCCCACAAAGGTCCTTGATGAGAGCCAAGAGGCTGCTCTAAAAGCTGCCAAATGCAACTTCATTCACGAGCCAAAGACCATGAGGTGTGGACTGACTCACGCCCCATAGATGGGAGTCGTGAGTCCAGCCTTAGCCTCCACCAAATCCCCCAAAAATTCCATGTCTCAGCCCCATTCCACGGACATGCAGCACAGTCCGTGGACCAGCTCACGCTCCGTGGATAGGCCTCATGAGTTGAGACTTAGTCTCCTCACCATGGCCTTGAACCTCCCCTTTCTGACCCCAACGATGGAAGCACAACACGCTCCATAGTCCCACCTACGGTCCGTAGGTGGGGGAGTCGTGAATGTGGCCTGCACATCTTTCAAGGACTTGGCCTAGGTGAGGATAGTTTGGTAATTTACTAATTAATTAAGTTCGGGTGTGGGACGGTTATATTTAGTTGTTTTAAGTATATTAAAGTATTTTTAATTATTAAAAAAGTCTTTTAACTCTCATAACTCCAAAAATATCTTCCAAATTCTCTCTTCTCTCTCTAAGAAGTTCCTCCATTGAAGAACAAAGAAGAAGGTCAAGATTATGGTTCAAACGTCAAGATCTTCACTCAAATTTCGTGGGTTAACATCAAACAAGGTATGGGGACCTTGATTTATGGAATACTTTCCTCCATGAAGCCCTCTTAACTCAATTTCGAAAATGGGTTTTGATTGTTCAAAAACTAGGGTTTTCATTCTAGTCATGGGTTCTGTCTAAAAACATTTTCATTATATTATTTGATGTATATTATGGATGATTTGACGTTTTAATGGTGATTTTTTTTAGTAAAACTCCCCATGAACACATGAACTACCCCATGACCCCAATTTCATGAAGTTCAATGAAGGTAATAATGCAAGGTGATTTCTACTATGTATTGTGGTTATGAAACCTTGCCTTGTTCATGATTGTTGATAGTTATTGATGAATTTATGAACTCATTTGAAAGGTGAGAACCCTATGACTATTGTGTGGACTGAGGTGTTGTTGGAAGACTAATTCCCCTATTCTTACACATGTTTATGTATAAATTGTCTAGGATGATGTTGATGTTGTTGTGTTGATTGAAGGGCAAGTTCTCATGAAAACACTATGAATAATGAGGTGAAAGTTACTCACCCTAAACTGATGATTCTAACGTGAAAGGTAGTTCTCACTTAAATGAATCTATGAGCTATTTAGTGAGTTGTATTGCATGAAGGGTAAAGTGTGCCTTCTCACATGTAGATACAGTTCCATACTAATTATGTATAATTGGGAAATAATGCTTAGTACCGAGTGGATATGGACAATGAGGAAAAGGCCCCTCCGCTAATGCAATAGGTTGGGTCATCTATAGTAAACTCATGAGATGGAAGCTCCTCCGCTAATGCAATAGGTTGGGTTTCTAGTAGCAATCTCCCTATCCCATAACTATATGCCAAACATAGGACTTAGCTAGTGGATTCACTTAGAAGTTAAATATAATTAGTTCTACCTTCAGCAAGTAAGAACGCCTTATTTCAGTGTGGGGTTATATGACACCGGATTCCACATAGCTCACATGGTCTATGTCGGTTATGGCTAATATTCCCTAAGAACAATAAGATAATTAATATGATAGGAACTATACTATGACTTCTTAATAGGTTTACTTGGTAGGAGTGGGGGTATGGGACTTCACTTTTACATTGCACAAGGAGACTTATTAGGATGTTGTGGAATGGTTTCCTTATGGTATGATTATATATGAATAGATGAATTTCCTTATGTTTAGTTCATGTACCTGTATAATTCCTCATTTATGACTACGGATTATTGTAAGCTTGAAGATTGTGGTAATGAATATGTGGCTTCAAGGAATGCTTAGTAAGGTTGGTATTATGGGATGCCAACTATACATTGCATAAGTTTTCTGAGAGGTTGCTAAGGTATTGATATTACTATGTTATGAGTGTATTGTGACTATAACTTGTCTTCTATGTTTGAAAATGCATATTGGCTTTCCAAACTTGATAAATGCATACTTCCAAGAAAAATGTCCTATTTAGCATATTTAAATGTTTTTATGAATGTTTCCATACTTAGTACATATTTGTGCTAACCCCTTCTTTTCTTCATACTATGAGTACAGGTCCCGGATGTTGATTCATCACTTCCTTCTTCAAAGAAAAGCTTGGGTCGACTATTCCCTAAGTTTTGGTGAGTCCTCCAGCTCGAGGACCAAATGTTATTTCAGTCTTAGTTTTAGTCGTACTTTATTATGTTAAGATTTTCATTGATGTAAAGGGTTAAGTCCCTAATTTCGTACTCTTATGTTTAGATGGTTTTTGATGAGACAAGTCTAGTATTTTCACAACTCTTTATATATGAAATTTGAAGTTTGGCTTCTGTTTAGAAAAGTTTTAATTTTCCGCATTATTTCTTATCACATTATGTGTATGATTATGCTAAGGGCTTGTATGTGACCCCTTCGGGGTCAACTACGCCATGTTACGTCTAGGGGTAACCCCGGGTTATGACATCATCACATATGCTTCAATCTCAAAGCAATTCATATTGTATCATATTTATCCTATAAGAACACACATAAATCCTTAAATTCTCCTTTCATAGAATAAAATCCATTTTAATTAATTTCATCTTAGAAACATGGGTTAAGCATGGTACATGGAATTTCATCCTAAAAGCATAGAATCCTCTCAATTCATGCATAATCAATCATAAATCAATCAATAGAATCATCCCACAACTTAGAAGAAACCCTAACACAAATTGTGGAATTTGTACTTTTCAATTGGAGAACTTGGGGGCTCCATGGATGCAAGGATTCCATGGATGAAAAGCTATCATACCTTGCTATCAAAGCCCAAAAACAATTGTAGACTTGACCTTGAGCCCTATCTTCAACCATTCTTCTTCTTCTTCTTCTAGAGAGAAATATTTTAGAGAGGAAGAACCCAATTTCTTTTGGTGAATTTAAGAGTATGACTTGAATGGGTTGAATTTGGGGTTAAAATCACTTATATAGGGGTCCTAGGCATGGGTAAAATGACATAGTATTGTTTTAAATAAATCTGGAAAAGACCCAACTTCCCCTTAATTTACAGCTAACACAACCCCCACACGGCAGGCTTCACGAGCCGTCCAAGGGTCCACGAGTCGTCTAGGCTACTGTGGCCCTTTGAACAATGGCTTGCAAATCTTCCCCAAAAACCCACGCACCCCACGACCACTTCCACGAGCCGTCAGGTGGCTCGTGTGGAGGGTCAACTTTTAGGGTATCTACTTCCTCCCCTCCACGATCGTCACCACTGCCCGTTGGGCTCTTCACAAGCCGTTTGGGTGCTCGTGGGAGGGGATCCCTCTTTGGCTCAACACTGTGAGCCACCACGGGATACACCACGCCTCATGGTGCCCTTTATGGCCCGTCTGGGCCTTCGTGAAGGATGCCCAGGCTCAAATCCTTAGCTTGAGACTTTTCACTTAGTCCCTTCCTTAGCCTACTAGATTCCAAGGTGTTACATTATCTCCCCCTTGGGAACATTCGTCCTCGAATGGAATTCTAATCATCTTATGAAAGAAAAGACTCAAAACTAGTAGCCCATCATGCAAGTAATTATATAAATTCACATATCCGAGGAGGAAATATTAACTATAAGCTAAAACATACTTTTATTATTATATCATGAAATCCATATGCAACTCATACTCAAATGCATATATCAAAGGAAAAATCAATCATATTAACTCATTTTCTTTCAAAATTCAAGTTTTCATGAACATGCATAAAATGAGGAATCATGGGAATATCTAAGACACATGACACCAAAAGAGTAAACCATGAGGAACTCAATACCTCAAGTTAGAATAGGAGTAGAAGGAAAAAGATGAGGATATCGGGACATCATATCGGCCTCGGCCTCCCAAGTAGCACCCTCAACTAAATGATTCCTCCACAACACTTTCACGGAGGCAACTTCTTTGTTTCTCAACTTCTTAACTTGTCGGTATAAAATATCAACCGGACCTTTTTCATAAGAAAGTGTCACACCCCGAAGCTACCCCTAGGACGTAAACACGGGACCTAGGATGTAACAACCCTCAAATTGAAGTAGGATAAAGTAGGGCCTCACATGGGTCTTATGCATTAATAACTTGTCAAAATAATGAAGAATAGCCTTGTAAGTCAGTTTTAAAGAGTTTGGAAATCAAACGTCAAGGGACGACCAAGACGTTCGGAAACTAGTCTTTTACGTGTTGGTGTGTTCTAGTATGTTGTTCATGTTTTTATGTGTTGTTTGGAGTCTAAAATCAGTGGAGGTGACCCTAGTGTCTTAATAAATGTTTTTAGGGTCAAAACGTTCGGATACGACTCCCCGGGGGTGTCACGACCCGGGATCACCCCCTAGTCGTAACCGGCGTACTCGACCTCGAAGAGGTCTAATACAAGCCTCTTAGAATTCATTCATCGCATAGACACTAAAACCATAAGGAATTAAAAACTTTCTTTACCAAGAAAACATTTCAT